>CACRXK020003371.1:0-36638 GCA_902702795.2 Paramuricea clavata | reverse complement strand
TTACATTTCATTTTATATGGAAATGAGCTGGCGTGCCTCATGACAAGAGTATAACTGCTATGCATTGCCTGAGTTATTGGGCAATTACTGTACACTGGATATTTTGCAAACAAAGATCATTACCTGGGCGTGCTCGCCTACCATAGTTTGGTACATATGCTTTGTCGGTGCAAATATAATTTGATATAAGCTGTATATGTCATTCTGTTGACAAATTTTAATCTTAGAATGATAAAATGATGGACGTTATAAATACTGTATATAACTGCATGTAACTGGTGTATATATTAGGTTATAATTATGAAATTTGCTCACAAAAGTGGTATAGATTTAATTAAATTATATATATTTGTAGTGCTTAATTCTCCCAATACTATGTTTTGGATAGCCAGCATGGCTCTCTGAGGATTACCATTGATTAGTGTACGAATATATTTGACGAAGATGTGCATTTATATAGTAACACAGGGAAAATATTGATCAATACTACTGCACAGCCTTTCTACATTGACATCATCTTAAAAGAGTACTATATTAATATATTAGTTGAAAGGCAGGCAAAAGGGGACTGATAGAAGACATCTGATGATTCAATTATGTCATCATATATTGTTTATCATTGTACAGTTTGGTAGGTTCATTTGACAAACAATTTTCAACTAAGATAGTTCATTAAATCAATTTACACACAGTATCACTATATATATATCTATTGATTTAAGTTTGGGGTCATGTGTACCTATAGTTATACTTATAGAATTTTAAAACTCAGTGCTTGTTGTGTGTTAGTTTTACTGGTTTCCTGGTGACAGGGCAATATTCTCAGTAATTTAGAGTGTGGGCTAGTCACCATGCAAATATGCAATTCACATCAAAGGCATCTATTGCTGGGGGTGAATAAAGTTGACATACTGATGCCAACAACACTGTCCATACAGAGTAAGGTTAGCAGCATAAGACAGAGTTGTATATAAATAAGTTTACCAACTAGAGCACAAAATACCTTTATGCACCATTCTAATGCTAAAAAAATTTACTCATGGAACATTGCAAATTAGTGGAAATGAATAAGCCTCAGGGAAGGTGGTTAAGAAACCTAATAACACTGTCTTTTGAGTCCAACATTGCAACTAGTGGATCACACTGTATACACCTTTGTTACACGTATGTGTGTATTTGCGTTGTCGTGATTTTTGCCGAAATGTTTTTCAATAGAAAAGTTAAGGCTACAAGAAGCACAGTAGTAAGTACTGACTATTTTTTAATAGAGATTTATGTACCGCTGCTGCTATTACACTTGTACAAGCAAATATTTTTTCTTATATGGAAAAATTATGTTGTTTTTGCGATATATAGGTTCAAGTTTTTTACGTGCTTTCCAAAAATGCAGCAAATAATTTTGTGACTCTGATGTATGAATTGGAACAAAAGAGTTTGCTCAGAACGCAGGAAATCGCATTTCCGAGGTTCTAGATTTCAAAATTTTTTGATTTCTTATGTATGCATCAGTCAGCTCAGGAGCTGGATCCGCCCCTGAAGGTATGTCAATGTGCATTGGTGTTATAGTTGATTTCCCCATAAGTATGTGTTGGTGTATGTTGCATACTATGTACTTGTTTAGTTTCACTTATAGTTACACTAAAATAAGAAGCTTATAGGAATATATTATTTAGCTACTTATAATATGGGTTTCAAATAACTGTCTTTATAGATAAGATTATCCTACTTAATGGTGGGTCACACTCACAAAGATATGGATCAGGTAAGAGTGGGATCATCTATAGGAAGTTTGAGATCTTTTATAAATCCCCTCGTTTTCATTATTTTACTATAATACATCAAATAAAATAAAATAAAGTACATTTTTATTGGGGATATATGAATATTAATAAATATGTTGAAAATTTCAGATGTTCAGTAGAATATCTCCCGCATTATCACAAAGATCTGCCATAACCATACGTGCACTCCACACAGTCATACACAACGCCTTTACCCCAGAACCAATAACTGCAGACTTGAACAACTTGTTGGACATCAAATTGTGATTATCGCCACATATAAAGGGTTTAAAAAACCATTCCCGGCCTCATGCATTTTTTGGTTTGTGAAAGGCAAAGACGAGAATGTGGAGATGACGTATAGAAACTGGTCGACATCAGGCAAGAAGGTATGGATAGCAAAAAAAGCTCCATTAAAGGTGTTGAAGAAGGAACCGAAAGGAACACCACCAGTGCTGCAGCCAGAATATACAAAATGTCCAACAGTGGAAGACCTAACATGTGGCTTAGAACAGACAAAAGCTCGATTTAGGCCAGATGAGGTAGACTGGTGGAAAAAGTATATTGAACAGGAGGAAGTAGAGCGAGAGCGATGGGTAACCTTGTCAAAGGAAAGAAAGAGATATGTTAGTGATTGCCCAGTTATAAGCTACAAATACGTGGAAGTCAAGGAGGTTCAGGAAGATGATGAAGAGTCGAAGAAACGTATTGCAGAGTTAGAGAAACTGCTTGAGAAAACTAACAACTTTCCAGAAGTAAGTGTTTTGGATGATATAACAAAGTTTGAATGTCTTCGTTAACATCAAAACATGCACTGAGTGGTGTGTGCACATTCTTAGCATTCAAAATGAATTAAAAGGAAACTTGCGCGACTTGCAAACCATTTTCCAAAAAAAGGCAAATTATAGGAAATGCGAAGATGAGCTACAGAACCTGACGCTTAGAGAATACAAAACATACTCCTAATAAAAGTGACTTACGTGTGCTTTCCAAATTTCCATGAGTGCTGATATAACTGTATTATATATCAATATGGAAATATTTTAAATATTTTTTTATAATATAGCACAATGAAACATAAAGAAAGGCTCTTAGCCAATCAGCATACATAATTTACAAATGCTATATTATAATCTATTATATCATATCTATGTATTTTAGATATTGCATGATTAAATTGGTCTAATTGGTAAAATCAGCAACGACATAGAGATCTGGTCAATATCTATTTCATGAAAGCCGTTCCAAGCTTGACCAATAGAGTAATGTCTTAAAGAAAACATTTCCGAAACCGGCAAATAAAACAACGCATTAAAGAAAACCTTTCCAAAATGAACCAATATGTTGGAACGTGAAACAAAACTTTCCAAAAATAAGTAAATAGCAAAGCGTTTTCAAGCTAATATATCTATAGATGCTGTTTTTCTGATTTCAACTTTCTGAACGACACATTGCAAGTATAGCGGTCAATGCGGACAATGAGTACTTTATAACGAAAATGTACATCGTGTTATATAACCAGCAGTTTAAAAGCCCAGACAGAAAGGACAGAAACTGTTGAAACAATAGTAACAACTTTATAAGGCGGCAGACTATTGCAGCGATGCCACCGTTTACCGACGCATCACGATGCATACTGCAAGATATAAATACGTAAGATCGGCAGGAATATGTTCTCATATGCAGAATTGGAATTTCGTACAGGTACATTGTTTACTCTTTCTCTATTATATGTAGTAGTGACACTTCACAAAAGCAATAACTAACATGATTTGTGATTTTTCTTTCCCGCCATGAACGAGATGGCGCAAATGTCGAAGACAATTACTGTGTTTATTGAATATATTGCGTGTAGCTATACAGTGTGTATCAAAATAATTCGAATTTGGCGTGTAATAACACAGAATATATTTGACAAATTCGGTTGGTTTTTACACCATTGTTAAGTTCATTTATTTACCTTTCAAATGACATGCTGTACGCGTCATTTAGTTGGAAAATGAAGGAGTATTACTTTGACAAAAAAAGTCCATAAAAATCACAATTTTCCGCCGATGGGAATTGGACATTTTTTCTTTCAAAGTTAGTCCCACAAGGCTTTGAAATGCTAATCATCACTGAAAACTAAAATGCAAATTTAACGCGAATTTCTTCTCGTTCAACATGTTGAAGGCATAGGAGCTTAAATCTCTTCAAATGAACACGAATTTATGTAAATTTTGCTACATAACAGTTTGTTGATTAATTAAATTTGCATTATCTTTTGTTTGTACGTCTCACTTCGAATTCCCATCGGTGGAAAAATTTGATTTCGAGCAACCAGTTTTAATTAACACACGATTTCTTGGTCATTTTTTATCTTATTGATATAAGAACGATATAATCGGAAACCTAATAGGCTATTCTTTATTGCCATATAAAAATTATATGGTTTACTTTAGTATTTTATAAACAACAGTCTGTCAAATTTGGATTCGAATTATTTTGATACACACTGTATAGTGCCATACGTAATACATTCATTCAGCTCAGTTTTACTACAAATTAAATACTACAAGGCTATGCCAACCATGGTGTGTCTATATAACAACTATATTATTATTATCCTAGTATCATGAAGTGTGCTTAACATTATTTGCAGGGATTCGAAATATGATACGGCAAGTTGAATACAGCACATGTGGTGATATGCAAAACATTCACTGGATGAATAAATGTCTTTTATATATCTCTTGTAGGCAACATTATGTTAAAGCATGCACGGTTTAAGACAATATTCAAACAACAAATTTATGGCATTGATCATTTTTTAACCGACTGTAATAAAGGAGGGCAGGTAGTTGCGGGTGACAGGCTATATTTATATATCCTATGTTTCGACAAGTATAAAGTTTTCGTGACAAAGCAATGAAAAACAGAACAGTCTCACATTTTATCGTACAGTTATCTATATTGTATAATTAAATATAATAAAAGATATCAGTCAAGTTGAGAATTAATACGACATATTATGAAATTGCGATGTTCCTTATTGGTTGTTATTAGTATCATAATATATGTTAATTATTCATCTTTGGGAGTCAAACTTTCAGCTCATAATATGATCAACAGGATAATTATTAATATAAAGTGTCAGCTAGTTGACAAGTATATTGATGAGAACCTTCTGTGACTATATCAAGCTTAAATCTTAATAGGAAATGACTTGACAGATCTAAATATCATACTTGAAATATTTTACCTAAGGTTATAGTCATTGGACAGAATCAGTAAACCTTTCCAATAGAATTATTTCTGTTGGCTGAGCTTGGGAAAGGTTTCCAATTCTCAACACATGATTGGTTCTTACTGGAATGGCTTTCTCACAGTCTAAGCATACACCCAATTTGTCTGGTTTAATTTGGTTTAGTCTGGTTTAATTTGGCAGGTTGTTAGTTATATTTTTTCACTTATGGAAAACTGTGTCTAATGCATCTTTCAGTAGGACTCTATGGTGATACATGTACATTTATATAACAAGTTACAGTTGGTTGTTTATGAGGAATTGTCACCACTGTACACTCCCACTGACCCACATTCATAATTTTTGTAACAAACATTGCAGCAAATGTGACCTGGTGATAAAGGAGTTATAGCCTTATTAAATTTATTGTAGCTAGCTACACGAAAACACCCAGATGTTTGTAGGATTTCTCTCATTTCATCTTCAATGTGTGCAACTTGCTGACCATAATAAAATAGCACAGTATGTGCTAATGTTCCATCTTATTCGGCTTGCCAAGCTCCCTGGTGAAATTCTAAAAGATTCCTTGGTGGACCATACACTACAACATACTTACCTGGAATTTACACCCATACTTTTACCTTCGGATGTATCTTCTTTGCAACAGTCTTGTTTGAATCTCTTTAAAAAACACTATTTAGAGTGTTATTTGTGAGTGTGTATCTTCAAATCTGCATCCTTTTATCACAGTATTTCCATTTCTGGCCCGATTACGAGTTAATTTGCCAAAACAGGTGTTCCTTACAAGAGAACAATGTAACAAAATAATTTACTGTATGAACACTGAAAATGCATTCACACAAATGCCGAATTAACATGGTGTTAATTATGCCTGCATGACAGGATCAATGACTTGTTCCCCTATATTTTTGGTTGGAAAATGGGCCTTCTTCATCAATGTGCAGAATCTAAGTGATTATGGTATTGTTTATGAATATGATCTTCTAGTCTTCTGCCAAGTACTGAGGAGCAAAAGATAAAAGGATCATGGCATGATCCCGGCCACTTTGCTACCACATTTTGTAATTTTCCTATAGAAATATACTGATATATGAACTCATTTAAATATTTGTAAATAAGTCACAGCTTTCTTAGCCTCGTTAGACAGCTTTATTAGACACTAGAATTGACGTTTTTGAATTCATCAATAAACCAGAATGTTGTAGTACCAGAGTCATGTTGCCGTTTACACATGCAAAGACAAATCCGATAGTTAATCTTGTTGGTTTCATGCCATGTCTGGAAACTTTGTACGCGGAAAATTTGTGGGAACTTCATATATCTTGTGTAAGTGGCTTTCCATAAAGAATCTGAATCAATTTGTTCCGGTGTATGTTTTCTAAATATTTTGCTATTACATTTAACCACCAAACAGGGTCAAAATATTGATTAATAGCTGTCTGGGCTGTCTAGGGTTGTTTACCATTTACATGTAAAACCCATCCGGTTTGAAATTGTGCTAATGGTAAGCAAAATTTCGGATAGAAAATCCCATTCGGATTATTCTCTTTCCATTTAATAATTTCAATTGTTAAATCGCGAAGAGCCTGGAACTGGTGAAAAAGTTTTAAAAATGTAAATGGAACAACATTTACTGGTTGAAACTTTCCAATCGGTAAGAGAGGACAAACCATTTATTCCGGAAAAGTTCCGGTTGGGCCGTCGAAATATGCTTGTTCCATTTACTTTCCGTATGGAATCACCGGAATTTCCATGTAAATGGTAAACAACCTAGTGTAAACATTTTGTTGTTATCTGTTGATTTAATTATATTGATTAAAATTGAATTGAGCATTATATATTGAATTAGCATGGCCTGTAATGCATATAAATATAGTCAACCTCCCATAGTTCCTGCCAGAGTATACCCCTTACTCTAGTTATAAGGGCTGTTCAAATGAGTCAGGCTAGCCCGGTAAACTGGCCTGACTAACAGGTGCAAAGATCCAGGCTTCTACACTGTTTTTATGTATACGTTTTGGAAATTTCATTCACATGGGGACAGTGCATGTTTTATTCCAACTGAGGAATGAACAAAATTAAGACTTTTTAATAATGGAGCAGTTGCCAACAATAAAAAAGTCTCTTATGAAAAACAAATATCACGTTCCCACCCAAGTCACACTTGAATTTTTTGGTAGCACTTGCTTGGTTGGCCTGCCAGAACTGGCAAAGCAGGCCAGGCTGGCAGGATTGAAAGCAGAACAAGCCCCTAAGATTGATCCAGAACATTGTGAACCACACAAATGTCAAGTAACTAAAGTTAACCTAAAGAACATTATTTCATTTTTTATGTACTTTGACACCTTTTAAAATGTATTTATGTAATTTCAAAACAGGAAGAATTTTTTAAGACAATATATAATTAAATTCTTAACTGGTAATGTAATGTACAAGTCAAATCCAACCAAGATCAGGCCCCCCCCCCGGGCAACCCGCAGGGAATTTGACTTTTGAAAAAATAATTGGTCAAATGCCTGTCCAAACAGGCAAAAACCACAGTCAAATGCCCTGCGAGCTTGAAAAATATGCCCGGCCACACTGGGATTCGAACCTACGACCTTTGGAATACTAGCCCAATGCTCTTCCAACTGAGCTACACGGTCAGGACGGTTTGAGTAAGTGATATTTCGAAACAGTCTAGTTCCTTCAATACCAATGTGTTCTAGTAATATGAATTTTTTCTGTGTTGGTGTTGTGTACTCAGGTGAATAATATGTTTGCGATGTTACTCTGAGTGCATATCCACACCGGGCGAGCTTGAAAAATATGCCCGGCCACGCTGGGATTCAAACCTACGACCTTTGGAATACTAGCCCATTCAATACTCGAACCGTCCTGACCGTGTAGCTCAGTTGGAAGAGCATTGGGCTAGTATTCCAAAGGTCGTAGGTTCGAATCCCAGCGTGGCCGGGCATATTTTTCAAGCTCGCCCGGTGTGGATATGCACTCACAGTAACATCGCAAACATTATTCACCTGAGTACACAACACCAACACAGAAAAAATTCATATTACTAGAACACATTGGTATTGAAGGAACTAGACTGTTCCGAAATATCACTTACTCGAACCGTCCTGACCGTGTAGCTCAGTTGGAAGAGCATTGGGCTAGTATTCCAAAGGTCATAGGTTCGAATCCCAGCGTGGCCGGGCATATTTTTCAAGCTTGCCCGGTGTGGATATGCACTCAGAGTAACATCGCAAACATATTATTCACCTGAGTACACAACACCAACACAGAATAAATTGAACAAGTATTTTAAGATTGCATATTGTATTGTATATCTGTGATTGATATTTGTGGTTCAGAAGCAATTTTTAAACTATCGAAAAGACGTAAAATAGAAAACTGCTGATCGCTAGAGTGTACACATATTTTTGGGGAAAACCGCCGAGCAAGTTGTTGTCAAGTGGTCAATGCCCGACGGGGCCGTCAAATGCCTGACTATTTCTGAGGACACACTGTATGTGTTTGGGGATACACATGGGTATTACAGTCAAACCGGATGTTCGTTTCCGTGGAATATTGCAACATTGCTGTCAATCAGAAAATATTCATTGGCTAGTTCGTCTTAGCAATTACCAATCAGTTGAGCAAAATTGCAACCTCCAATATTCCGCGCAAAATTTAAATTTCCCATTTGTAATTATCCAAAGCAAAGTGCTAAAATGACGACTCACATAGCAAATAAGACTTCTTTACCAACCCGAGAGCGCATTATTGCTTTATGGGCGGAAGGTGAAAGCAATAACAATATTGCTACACATTTTGGCATAACTAGGCATACGGTATCGAATATTGTTGGAAACATGATGGAAAGAGGCCATTTACTAGATATAAAACCAGGAGGGAAACCTAGAGAGAGAGCCAAACCGAACATAGTAGAACACATCGAATTTCAAAAGCTATCAAAACCAAGCACATCTGCCGTCGAAATACAAGCGACCTTGCTAAACGATAGGGTATGTACAGTTGACAATCTTCCAGCAAAATCAACAATTGGGGATATAATTAAAAACGATCTGAACTATACATACAAAAAACGTACAGTAATACCCGAAGAATCGCTGACTGAAGTCGTTATATAACGTACATTGCAGTACATCATGCAGATGAGCGAACTTGATCCTTCATGAGTCCACTTCGATGAATCGTCTGTTAAAACGACAACTGGAAATCGTATATATGGTCATGCACTAAAAGGTAAACCGGCTATAGAGGTCAAATGCTACACTTCCAATTGCAATTACACTGTTAACTTGTTGCAATGTATATTTGGAATAATCCAATGGCCTAGAAATGCTCGCGTTTTTCAACAAATCGCTTGATATAGTCAATGACGTTTACGGAAATCCTGTTCTTGCTAACAGAGATACAGTTGTTATGGACAACTGTGGCTCTTTCACCACGGACGATTTGCTGAGGCTTAATTGCGAAGAATGTTAGAAAACAGAGTAGTGACATTAATCTTCCAACCACCGTATTCGACTCATGAAAGCTTTCATGAGAAAACAAACATTTTTCAGTAAATGTTACCGAAATGGCGATACTATGCGGACTAGAAGAAGTCACACCAGAAATCTGTCAAATTCTTCGAACACTGTGGATTTCTAGTTTAAACTTTTTTGCTAAGAGATATAAAGGAGTATTTAGGATTCATTTTGTATTTAGGGTTAGAGTTTATAAGTTTTGTAATATGACATCACATACATTTGTTCATACTTGTAGTATTTATTTACTGAATAACTGTAAGGTTTGTGCTCGGTTTTGTGTTCAGGATTACAGTATAATGAAGTATACGCAATTTTACTGATAAAACATTTATCTAATTCTCGCATTTGTATTTCCAAACACTTGTTTCAAATCTCTAAAACTTTAGAGGGAAAGCGAATTTTAAATTGATCATAACAGAGGAAACGGAATTCCTATACAAGTGCATAAACTAAAAATAGGCTTCACAAAATATACAAACAATTTATGGTATTACTGTATTAAACAGACACAACATTTTTCATTTACACATCAAAATTTATATGAAGGTTCTCAGTTGTTAAATCTTCAAGTTCTTTTGAAATTCTTATGAGTGCATCAAACAATATTACTGTAAACAATATAAAAGTTTGAATATAAATTGTATAAAGGTTTATAAACATATTACTGTAAAGTTTGCAACATTTGCAAATTGCAATTTGCAATCATATAATTTACAATTTGCAAGTGTTGATTTCCCCAAGTGAAATTACCTTTATACTTTTTAAACTGAACACAACTGATGATAAAATGGAAACAAAATGAGAATGAAACAAGAAGAATCCCAAAGCTAAAAAGTCGTAATATATTACCTATAATGTGTCTATATCACTGTAATTATAACTTGTCGACATTTTCTGCAACACTTGCCAAGTATTCCAACGAACATGTTTCAGACCTAGGCGCACTATAAATGTAATTGTTTTTATTTGTTTCATTTGTATTATTTCGATCGTCGATTGCTCCTACAGTTCCTTCTCTTTGACTATTATACATGCCGTTATCTGAAGGCACGGCCCCTTCAATGAGTTTTGTTGAAGATGAATTATGCCGTTGACTCTTTTGACACTTGCGTTTTTTCTTGCCGGTACAGCGGTGTTTTCATTTTCGAATTGTACTCATCGTGCCTTTGTTCACATACATCTGAACCACTTGAGAAACTATTGGAATCGTTGTCAGAAGAACTAGAACTACTGCTGTATTTTCTCTGACGACTTTTCTTAGACTTTTTCACTTTGACAGGCGAGGAAATGTTGTTTAAGCCGGTTTTCCATTAAGCGGAATTTTGCACTGAAAGTCGTCAAAACGAGATAAACTTTTGAATATTCATCAGGTACTGCCATTTGCGTTCAAGCTTGCAGCGTGCAAATTTTTTCACGTTTGTTTACGTTTTAAACGCAATGTTCCAGGGGGTAATCACACCCTTTTGACCAATGAAACTAATTGTTTGAAGCATGCAACTGTTATTATCAGTGACATAATATATCACGTTTTGATTGGTGCAACGACATGTTTTGATTGAACAATAGCTACATTTGTACGTTTCAAAAGTACAATTTATTCATTTCATACTAGTCTGCTTTTATACTGTTATTATGGAAACCTTTAGAGTAAACAAGCTTGGAAGAACTTTCACGCCAGGGAGATCTTTAAGCGTGGATATGTGCATGCATATAATTGATAGAATATTAGCTGAGGGTGGAGACCGATTAAGCGGATATATACCAGTAACGTATATGTTTCTTTCCCAACAATTGAGCGTGTCACCGAACACCATAAAAAATATCTGGGGTCAGTATTGTGAAGATTTCAATGTGACTGCCAGATCAACAGGTGGTTCCAGAAATAACAAACTCAATCAAGATGACCTTGAGCTTATTGAGACATTAAAAGTTGAGAAACCGTCAATGTCCCTTGCGGAATTAGTTGATGTAGTTTCTCAGCACCCAGGATTGCAAAATGGTGTCTGCAAAATCAGCGTGTCTGCAATCTCACGAGCAATACGTTCTGGTCGCTTGCCCACTGGTCAGCGTTATTCTTGAAAAAAACTCACAACATTAGCTTTGGAGCATTTTACCCCAGATAATATTTTGTATACACAACTTTTCATTGATTACTTAAGCTCTAAGGATCCTTGGAAAATCAAATTTTTCGATAAAGCAGGCGTGAAACTTCCCTACGTTGGTTCACGTTGTTACGGTCATAGTCCATTAGGAATGCGATGTGTGGAGGTTGTTAGAAAATGCGAGAGTCCGAATATCACACTGAACCTTTTGGCGTTGTTGAATGGACCTGAATATTACAACTTGATCAATGGCCCAACAAATACCGTTTGTTTTCTTGAGTTTCTTTCAAGAGGCATCTGAAGCAGTCAATATATTCAGTGGCCGTCCATGCCTAGAAGTGAGTGATATAGTTGTTATGGACAACCTTTCTTCCCACCACCTCGAAGGAGGCGAAATTTTGGAAAATTGGCTTCATGAAATGGGTATTGAGTTGTTGTATACGCCATCGTATTCACCAGACTTAAATCCAGTCGAATTTTGTTTCAGTAAAATAAAGGGCCAGTTAAATGGTTCGTTACAAGCTTTAGTTCACACCAACATTAAACTGGTGATAATGGAAGCAGTCGATACGATTTCCATTGAAGATATGAAAGGATATTACGAGGCTACATCGTATTTATTTGTGTGAATTTCTTGAAATATGTGCACAAATATAAACGAACGAGTTATATACCACTGAGCTATAAATAGAAAATAATTTGTACTTGATGTTGCAACAAATTTTCTTGATATTTGATAGATCGACTTTTATATATGAGTTGACATTGATGATATGTATGTTATCGACAATTGTATGTTCAGTTTTGAGAACCGTTTTTAAAACAAACAATTCACCGCAAAATGTTAGGCGAAAACAAATATTTTATCAGGGACCAGTTGTATGAATGCCGGATAACACTCCACTGCACACTGGATAGTAATTTTTTCAACCATTGTAAAATGCTTAAAAAGTGATGAAACTACGAATATGGAGACCACAATTAATAATTAAAAGGAAACTTTATATACTATATAGTTTAATTGGGATATAACAATTGACGGCAAAGTTAAGAAATTAAGCTTGTAATTCAAAATTACTATCTGGTGGATAGCTCATGCATGACACAGATAGACCAGCACACACTTTATACACATTGTAAATTTCCAGCTTACTTTAAATGAAACTTAATTTGTTGTCAGAAAGCTGGTCACTTTTCACATATCGGTTTATGTAGACACAATTTTCTACACTAGAATTCATATGCAGGGCGTCGACCTATTTACTATTGCATAAAAAGATGTTTTGATATTTCAACGTTTTTTCTCAAGTCAAGGACACTATAGCTAAATTCATGCTATGTTAAAAATGTGTATATTTAATACTGACAATGAAAATTGTCTCACACTGCGTGTTACACTACATACATGTATTAATAAACAAAATTTGAAATTTTTACTCTAATCAAAAAAGTTAATACTTTAACACAAATATACATAGTATAAATAATTTAACAGGAACAGTATAGAACGATCTACAGTTAAACACGAGTCAACCTTGACAGGTCCTGCTTTTTTCAAGACATTCAAGCTTTACTCTAATGAAAAAAGTTAATACTTTAGTCTTTAACACAAATATACACAGTGTAAATAATTTAACAGGAACAGTATAGAACGATCTACAGTTAAACACGAGTCAACCTTGACAGGTCCTGCTTTTTTCAAAACATTCAAGCATATAGACAATTTGACGATTATTTATCACCATACAAACAATAATGCCCATTCTAAGCAGTCTGCAGCTTGACTCTTGTTATACCTGCAACTTATCCACTTCAAGTCATCACACTATGAGAGGTTCTTTTTATGAATACTTTACAAATTAAATATAATATGAACTTATTAATATGAACTTGATGTGAAGTTACAAATACAATGTTTATCATTCATGTGAAAGTCCGTGCAAGTTAAGAAGTAATGTTGCTGCCTCTTCTTCATCCCCCGAAGAGGTGTTCAAACTTACTGGTGTTGCATTACTTACATTAACTGGCATGACTGAATCATCCATTGGTAAATGTGTGTCGTTCGGGGCCATGGTCAAATTCTGACTAGCTGTGATAGTGGACGAAGTCGAAGAGCGTTGTTGCAATTCTCCCATTAGGCGGGAAGTTTGTCGAAGGCTCTCTCTTAGAACAATTGCTCTTTTTCTTCGTTCGCATTACTTGGGGCAGTGAAAATAATGGGTGAAACATTCTCTCTCAAAGGTTTGGTTTCAGTGGCTGACGAACAATCCTCTCCATGCCACATAGGGGGACTAGGAAAATGAACGCCATGTCGTTCTAAATGAGGTTTAAATGGATTTCCATGTTTACGCTGAGTTTGTTTCGCCCTTTGATATTCCGTTGTGGGATTATTTTCTTCCAAAGCTATTGAAAGAAGTTCCCCTACGTCTTGCTTGGCTGGAATCTTGCCCCCCATGTGGTCTTTACAATATTTCTCGACTAAATATGTGTGTTTTCTCAACAAGGTCCAGTTCTTAGAACCGTTAATAAAGTAGTCTTCTTTTCTTGACTGAAACAAGTCTGTTTCAATTCTGTGACTGATCCTGTCTTTATTTGTCGCAATGGCAGATTTTTTGTTTTGTAGTTCAGTTCTAAGTTTAATCAGTTCGCTTTCATGCTTTTTTATTGAGATTTTAAGTTCCTTCAAATTTGATTCCCCAACATGGAATTTCTCTTCTCCGCATTTAAATACTGACGAACAATTTTCAAAATCACATGATCGTGATGTATGACCTAAACGCATGTGACAATTTTGACATATCTTGCCATCTGATGGGGATTCGTGATCACATGCGCGTGCAAAAGTGTGCTGCACAGCTCCGTATTTTACGTAGATTTGTATCTTATGTTGGACATTTTTATATAAGATTATTGTTGAATCTGGTATGTAAAGTGTTTGTCTATGGATGTACTGGATATCTTCGTGTTTTACTGTCTAATGGAAAAGTATCTTTGGAAAATGTGTGTTTATGTATTGAGAATTTGTGTGTTTTTGGTTCTTCAGTATGCTTACGTAAAACCGTTACCTTTGCGCAACCGTTTGCGCACGCAAGCAAATAATGGACACGCGCACAAACATCATGACGCAAGCATCAACCGTCAAACATTGATCGCGCGAAGGAGGAAAAGAGGGACTAGGCACAAGCTATCAAAGAAATTAATGGTACTCAGCTTTCTAGTTACTTTCTGTGTTTTAATAGTGCGAGAAGAACTTTCTAACAACACTATATATGTTTTATCAAAATCTCAGCAACTCTATCAAATAAACTGTGTGAATTCGAGAACAAAACTGTATGGTAATTTTGCAAAAAGGAAGTTCTCGCATAGTCGTGTTGCATATTATTCAAATTCTGTTGCTTCAAGGCAAATTCTGTTACTCTCTGGTGACATTGAGCTAAATTCCGGCCCTAGTACGCAAAGCGTTGACAGTCGCAAAGATTATGTAGACAACTCGTGGCTTTAGACAACTCATCAACAAACCTATGAATTGCACACATCAATATTCGTAGTCTCCGGAACAAACTAGATGATGTGCTGTCAATAACTGAGTCGCACCTTGAAGCAAAGATTTCTAACCAACAATTGAATATTGCAAATTATAAAATAGCTCGAAAGGACAGAGATAATGGCCCCGGAGGAGGTTGCATTGTTTATGTTTCAAATAACATTTGTTGCTCGTGACTTAAATCTCTAGAGACACGCAAAATCGAAGGAATATGGCTTAAACTCACAGTTAGCTCGACCTCGACTATACTAGGAACTGTCTATAGACCTCCGTCGGACTACAATTTCTTCAACAACTTTTATATGGTTTTGGAAAAAGTGTGGAGTAAATTTGGAAAAAGTGTGGAGTAAATTCAGAAATGTGTTAATCATTGGTGATCTAAATGCTGATATAACTCGTTCGAAAAACGGAAAATTGCGTCAACACAAGGTAAAAAACTACTCCGGACATTACATCATTTTAACTACTCTGTAATGAACGACCAGCCAACTAGAGTTACAGCAACATCTTCAACTCTCATTGACCATATAATTTCCAGTACACCAGAAATTATTAAAGAAACAAAATGTTTGGAGTTAGGAATTTCCGATCACATGTTAGTGTACGTTTCGTTAGCAACCAAGGTAAAAAGACCACCAAAGATCATCAACACACGTACCTACAGTAAGTTCAACTCGGAACATTTTCGTAAAGATATCGAAGAAGCACCTTGGTGTGTGTGTTCCGTGTTTGATGATACGGACGATGTTTAATGGGCGTGGGGTCATCTTTTTAACAACATCTGCGAAAGACATGCGCCTTACAGACAAGTCAAGGTAAGACAGAACTCCTTGTCATGGATCACCCCACAAATCTGTAATCTGATGAACCATAGATACAAAACGTTCTTGAGAGCTAAGAGATCGCAAAACCCAGAGTTGTTTGCGGAATACCGTCCGTCATCACCACTACCATCAATCGCATTATGCCCACAGTGATGGATGTCAACCTGACATACGAGTGTGTTACAAGGAGTGCTAAACCTGAAACCTGACAAGGCATGCGGTCCGGATAAGGTTTCACCCAAGTTACTCAAGAACGCTGGTCGGGCATTGATTCCATCTCTACTTTCCCTCCACACATCAAGTGTAATAAGTAACAGCGTACCCGACCAGTGGAAAAATGCCATTGTTTCGTCACTGTACAAGAAGGACGATGAAACAGAAAAGAGTAACTACAGACCCATATCCTTGCTCTGTGTGCCCGGCAAACTCATGGAGACGTGTGTGTCCCAAACCATCACCACCCACCTCGCAGACCATGAGCTTAGCCACACTCATTAATGGACATACAAGAAAGGTCATTCGACAGAGTTACTCTTGGCGAAAATGACCGAAGATTGGAGACGGGCATTAGATGATAACTTAGTGGTCGGTGTTGTCTTTGTGGACTTCCGAAAGGCTTTCGATTCGATCTCTCACCCAATCTTGCTGAGGAAACTTCAAGAGCTAGGTGTATCGGGCAATCTCTGGTCGTGGATAAAGAACTATCTCTCGAATCGCCATCAAGCAACTGTGATCAATGGTCATGTATCGAAGTCAATGCCTGTTAAGTTTGGTGTCCCCCAAGGATCTGTGCTGGGTCCGATTCTCTTCTCGTTATTTTGTAATGATTTGCCAGATATCGATGACTTAAAAGAAGGAGAAATTTACATTATGCGGACGATACCACACTTTATGTCATTGCGCCAAATCATGATTTGGTGGCAAATATTCTGAACAGGATCTTAGGCAAACTTTACAAATATTGCTATGAAAATCGATTGACGCCGCATTCTGACAAAATGGAGTTCATGCTAATGAGTCGAAGGAAGTTTATCGGTCCACTTCAATGCATCAAATTAGGAGGAAACCAGATAAAACAAGTCGTGTTGACCAGATGTTTAAGGCTGCACATTGATTGTAATCTGGGGTGGAGCAGTCATGTCTCGGATTTAATTCTGTCATTTACTCAAAAACTCAATCTACTGTAATCACTGTACTTTTTGCCAATTAATGCAAAGCTAGACTTTTATTTCAAAGTTGTGTTACCTTCCATCACGTACGGAATTTTGATGTGGGGTTCATGTGGAAAGACGTTGTTCGACGAGTTGGAATGAATACATGTCCGGTCAGCGAAAGTTATCTTTGGCCTGGATTGGTACACCTCAGGAAAAGATGTTCTCGCAAAAGTGAAGTGGTTTACGCTGAACAGTATGTTTAAACAACAACTTTTATACTTAGCTTATAAAAACTATTATAATCTGATTCCTGCAATGTTACAGTCTCTATTCATAAAAACTGGCCTTGTCTTAACATAGCTATATATCTTACATCAAAGCTGGTTAATCTCACTAAGAGCACTTAATTAAGCTCCTACTTGCATGTCTAAAGAGTATATTTCGTAGTTATTTCCTAAACAGTTTATGTCTTGGTATTACTGACTGAAAATTAGATAGTCATATATAATATAACAATTGTGTTACAATGTGACGCCATAATAGGTTTAAGTAGTTAATATGTATGAATTGTGTAAAATAGTAGCCTATCTCAGTTATGTGACATGTAATTTGTTGTTCTGTTAGATCATGTAGAGTTCATGTTAGTTTATATTTATATATTGTAGTTAGTTTCACATGCACAACCACATCAGCTATGCTGTAAATTTACTATCGTGTTTAAATAAATGCTTTTATTATTATTATCTGATCTAACCCTTTTGATTCTCGTTTGAATGCTATTTTCCTTATCTTTTAAACTCGCTATTAAATCCAACTTCGATTTTATTTGCAATTCAGTTTTTTCAACATATCGTTCGAGTGGCATTTTCTCACTGTGTGTATCCACTTGCTTGATCTGCAATATCATCATCGCTATCAGTTTCAGATTCTTCATCGTCATTTAGAGTCGGCATAGAAGGAATTGGCAACCTATTTTCGAGACGTATTTGCTTTTTGGCTTGCACTCCACGTGGACGTTCGGTGGCCCTGCAAGCAATTCCACCTGCTGTGCTGTCGTTTTTCTCTGCCGCTTCTACAACCTTGACACTAGGAGAAGATCCCTGAAATATCCGGATTTTTAAACGCCGTACATCAGTACCGGGAATAGTTTTTGCAGATGCAAAAGCAATACGTATACATAATGGGTTGTGGCTGTTCATAAAAACATACTCCCCTTCATCATTTTCATACATGAGACTAAAGTCAATCGTGCACGTTTTAGGAATTTCTTTCCTTATAACATCAACCAAATCAATGTAATTATTTGGTTCTGGAGTAAAAATTACCCTCTTCGTTTCCCCTATTTGTACTTGCAATTGAACTGTATCCATTGTTTATACAGTTAAATATTGATATTTGAAACCTTGCTTGAAACATGCACAAATGCTTTCTTGAAACGTACAAACGTAGCTATGTTCAATCAAAACATGTCGTTGCACCAATCAAAACGTGATATATTACGTCACTGATAATAACAGTTGCATGCTTCAAACGATTAGTTTCATTGGTCAAAAGGGCGTGATTACCCCCTGGAACGTTGTGTTTAAAACGTAAACTATTAATATTGTCTAAACGACCGGGTCAAAAGCACACAATGTAAACAAAATTTGAAACCAGAATTATAATTAGAAAGTTTAATGCAACATAAACATACGACTTTTATTCGACTATATCTGTGCGAATATTACAGGTACAATAGTTTTACGTATATTATCAGATAGCCGATGCATTCAGCTATTACATAATATTATTACATAATATTGTAGCTAGAATATTGAGCGAGAATTTGTTGCCTAAACGAGGGTGTAAAAATTGCCGTCGGAATATATGTTTGGTTTTAGACACGAGGTTCAACCGCTTATATTAATTTGAAATTTAACGACATACACCCCTAACGCGGATGGTTTGAAAGCTTGTGAAAATGGCTACATTTTAGTGGGATTTATATTCAGGTTAGCAGAAAATTCGCCGAGAAAATGTTCACAACAAACTGTTGTTATATGCCACGGAAAATCAAAAATATATTACATTTTCAAAATCTCGCCTTGCTGCGCATGTATAAAAGCACACGCATTTGAAGCTTTAACAAAAAAAGTTTTATATAAACCCGTAAAGACACAGTTGGAACGAAAGTTTATTAAAATTGAAACAGCCTATTTTCAAAATGATTTTCTTGAAAATTCGCCATTGTGACATTGAGTTTGCGTCCTCGTTTCACCGTATATCAAAATCGAGCTTCAAATCAACAGTATTGTCTATTGATAAATAGTATTCACTATAAAAACTAGCTATATAAAAACTAACCTTCACTGTGTTTCCTCCAGAATATTAAATAGAATATTAGCCTTGCACAAAATGCGATTTCTTGAGGTTGTTTGCTGCTTTAACTTGTTTGTTGGGATTTTCGGTCTCCTCGTGTCAGAGCCTCCGCCAAAACTTGACATATAATTAAATTAATTTCCATGTTTTGCAGATTCCGGCTTTTACAATTCCATGTTTTACAGATTCCGGCTTTTACAATTCCGGGTCATTCCATTCCCCGTTCCATGTTTTACAGGTAGCCTATTCTTTATTGTCGAAATATTCGGCTGTTTCATTCTAACGCAGATATACTGCGTTATAACCAAGACATATATAGCCATTTCCTAGGGGGCATAGCATAGCAACAAGTAGCTACAGGCAATTCTTGTGGCTTTTTTCCAAAGAAATAAACTATTTGCATGGGTTCACAATAACGTAAAGTCTACCATGCCAATGTGGTTTTACTCAAAAATTTTCTTGCTAAAAATGTATATACGCACATGACAAGTTGAACCTACTGTCTTCTTGTAAGTACTTTGGCTAAAATGACGACTTGAGCAAGAAGACCAACAGTAGGGTCACGATGATGCATGAGAAGTTCTTCTAAAAACTTAGTTTTAAACTAGATTGAACTTTGCTTTAATGCTATCAAAAACACGATCAACAAATTGTAACTACTCACTTGGATTTAGTGTCCATGTTTCTTGTGATTCCCTACTTCACTTTTCCGTTAGATTTGAAGAAAGTGCCGTTATTCTGGCTGAAAATCGCACGACTTGAGTTTGACAAGAACTTGACTTAAAACATGTGCACACTCCCTTTTGTTTTACAACATATTTTATATGTAAAACTCTTTAAAAACCTCTTCTTTTTCATCCTTAAAACTTGCTGCAAATTCCCATCTTGTGACACATCATGATTGTCACAGGTTTTGTAAAAAAATAGAGTTTTAAAATTGAAAATCTTTGCAAACTTTGATCAATTTTCTGACATGATGTTTTGTTTGAAAGCGCAAATTTTGCACTTTATACTTGTGACCGTTGCTAGGCAACCCGATAAACACATGTTAGACAATCGTGCCCGGAAGTTGACGCCCAGGGCGCAATGAGACATACCCTGTTCCTAATTCCAGGGTGCATGGGGGGCGCAATAAGACTTAATGAGTTAAAGCCATAATATGGCCTTCTTATATTATAATTGTATATAAATTATTGCTTGAAAAAGCATCAAAGCTGAACGTATTATAGTACAAGCTGTGATTTTTGCAGAATGTTTGCATCAAGAGGCCATTGCATCTCAAAGGCCTGGTAATCCAGGGACAGCATCTCTGTAAGGGATGGACAACATCTCTGTCAACTTTTCAAAAGCATCAAGAAAAGTCGATTTCCATCAACAAGAATCTGATCTAGGTTGGATGCGATACACTGTTCCATGACCAAAGTTTGAGCAAATAATAATTGGAAAAACTCTGCTGACGCAAGCAACATGTGCATAAGTGCTTATATGAATGCATTTGCATATGACTAATGATGACACTGCAGCACATACATATGTGTGCTCAAAATCATCCTGACAAACAGGTGCACGTCAGAAGGGGCTGCTTGTTAGCGTTCACAGCAATAAACAACACGGCATTTACACTAACTTTTGTCATGATAGATTTCATATTTTGTGCTTTGACAATTCTTATGGTTGACATAATTGGGGTCATTTTGGCTTGGTGCCTGTAAACGGATGTGAGTACTGTCAACACATCCAATTACACAAAGAAAACTTGCAATTTCATATATTCCCGCTCATATCATATTTTTGTCCTCCATTATTGTGGGGAATTTGGTCCACTGTTATTTGCAAGAGCAAGTGACACTCTGCTAGCAATTCTGGATATAGTGGCCTTGTCATAGCCATGGCTATCGCCTATTACTTGAAAAAAGCTGCCAAAAACAAAAAATCTTAGAGCAATAATCAATTGTTGATGGAGATTGCATGGTTTTGCTTTGTTAGTGGTCTCGCTATGAAAATTAAGGATTCTCTGTCAAAATGATAGCGCTTTAACAGTTCTTCATCTGAGAAACCTTTACAGGGAAGATGTGGATTAAAAACTGTAGGTATTAAAGCATTGCATGCCATTCGATATAATCTCGCTCATAAAAGTTTATCACTCTTAATAAAGCTGCCATTTTTTATTATGTTTTGGATAACTATACCCTAAAACATAGTTAACTTCTTTTTAACCGCAGTTAACGCTAACTACGTTTTTTATACAACTGGTCCCTGAAGATGACTTAAATTGTCAACACATAAAGAATGAAAGTGTTTACAATTTTTGGAGTGTCTATTGTTTTGTGTTTTATTAAAATACTCTATGGTAACTGAAATCACTACTATGTCAGTGGTTTTATGGTTTTGTATGTGATAAAATATCATGTTAATTTACATAAACTTCAGCTTTTATTTTTTCGGCTTAGACCACATTGATTTTTAAAATTACTTTGCCAATGTATGTACTCATGAGATGGGTCTGCTTAATCAGATATAAAACACTTGGTTGTTGCCTCATGTTTTATATTTTATTATTAACCCATAGATTTACCCAAAGCTGTATGCCAATCAGCAAATGTTGCCAATTGTTCAACACAATGAAAGGTTTACATATTTTGGTAGATATTTCAATTGTGTAATGGAGAACTCTGATTGTAAACACTGGTTGGTTTCAGAAACCTCTAAATTCAAGATAGAATTGTATGCATGTAAAATATCATGGCTCCTCATGGTTGCCGATATCAATATAACCATTGGATATGATATGTGATAATAAATTTAGAGAGTGGCTTGAAATGCCTGCAAATGGTACTTTGGACATCCTGTTTCAGGCTAAATCCAGATTCTGTCTTAATATTATTGATGTTTCAACAAAATTTACTCCATTCCATGCCAAGTTATCCTAAGAAACAAATTGAAAAACTCTCAGTGCTGTGACATCCACTCTGTATACAACAACACAAATAAGCACACTAACACTCAGTATGATCAATACCCGAGTGCCAAGGACGTCCTTAAAGAAATACGGGTAGATAAAATTGGCAATATCATAAATATTGTTATTAAAGCAATGTATGTGTGAGGAAGTGTTTACAGAAAATCTCAAACATTGGCAATCATCTATAAACAGCTTGTCAAAAACCATCTATAATTTTACAACAAGACACCTGAACAACACTCTACTGACCCTAAGAGACAAAGACGCCAACAAGTATATGCTAACAGTAATACTTTAGTTTACACCTCAGTGTGCACTGAATTTTTTCCATGATGTAGAGTGCATCACCTGTTTAAATCCTCAAACCTGCAACATGTAGTTTCCACCTGTAAAGTCCATTTAGAACATGGACATTTTACTTGGTGTCATCATAACACACATATTTGGAAAGTTCTGTGCCATATTCATATATTTTAATGTGTTCAAATGACTTCATGTGGTTCCGATATCTCACTTTGAAATTATTTGCCGTGATTCCAATGTATTCTTTTGTGTCTCAATCTTCTTTTGTTCTTACCACTGCCTTGTATACTATATTATTTGTTAAACATTTTTTCTGGAGTGGGCGTTCACTCGGGACTCTGCAATCACAATTTGATCAAGCTTTCCCGTCTTTTTTTTAGGGTTAAGGTTTCATCAAGGTTACATGGTTTACCAGTTGATCATTTATGTTGGCTGTGATTTTCAAACAGAATTGTAGAAATTGGGCAAAAAGGTTTCTTTGCTTGTCTGCCAACCTAACCAGTACAATACAATGTTTCCTTTACCAAATGTCATAGTGAGTGTATTTAATGCAAATACACATACACATATTTATTTCCAGTTACAGATATATTTACATGAATTTTCACTAGCCACAAGTAGCCAAGCTAATCGGGGCAGGTAGTGATATAATGTAATTATGAGAGGGGGATAATTATAGAAATAACTGAATTACAAGATAAAGAACTTAATAAGTTAAATAATTGCAGGTTTACAAAGTTACAAGCAGAACTGCATGCTGAAGCCAATATATTTGCTTATGTAAAGTTAATAAATTGGTAATATTGAAATCTCGCTAAAGTGCTAAATATAGGAATGAATTTGAGCACATAATTATACAATTAACCACAAAAATTGAGATTATACAATCAATTGTAGGATGGTTTGGTTTCAATAGGCAATCTGTTTATTATCAAGGGCAGATCAATATGGTCATTTTCCTTCTGTAGAATTGTCATAAGTGTTTTGTTTAATTTGGTTTTGAAGGTATGTTTCCTTTGCGTACGGAAACTTGAAGAAATACTATTCCAGATAAAAGAACCAAATCGCGAAAATGAGCGTTTTTGGATTTCTAATCGTGACGAATTGATGTAAAAATTCTTGTTCGCAGCTGCTCTCGTATTATATCTATGAATCTCGCATGTTTTGGTAAATAATTCTTGAAGAGCAATTGGTGCAACTTTATTAGAAATATCATGTAACAGGTTAGCAGATTCTCTAATGTATAGCATGTTGATAGGGAGGGTGTTTGAAGAGATAAATAGAGGGATAGAGTGTTCACGATTGTCTTTAAAATAGATAAGTCTCAGCACACGTTTCTGGAGTTTGAGAAGTTTGTCCGTATATTTTTTGGCTGCATATCCCCGTGCAACAACTCCATATGATAGATATGGCTGAATCAGTGACTTATATATGTTCATTATGGTATGGAATGGGACATAATGTCGGAGTTTTGCAATGATTCCAACAGTTTTGCTAATCTTTAGTGCAATGTAATTAATGTGTTGTTTCCAAGACAAATTACAATCAATGAGAATGCCAAGATATTTTATATAATACTTACTTTCGAGAGGTATGTATTTTTTCGAATTATTGTCAAAAAGTTTAATAGTAGGCTGATAGGTCATTGGTTTTTGCGATGGTCGAAAGATTACAAAATTTGATTTTTTTATATTTAATGTTAGTTTATTAGCATTTAGCCACTTACAAACTTCCCTCAACTCGAAATTTACCACTGATTCTAAAGTTTTTAAACTTTTGTTAGCATATAATAGGTTGGTATCGTTCGCAAAGAGAAAGAAATTAAATACCTTAGATGAATTACAAATATCATTTATGTAAATCAGAAAAAGAAGAGGTCCAAGAACAGAACCCTGAGGTACTCCACATAGGGTCTCCTCTTTATCAGATATACAATTTCCTACAAGAGTGGTTTGCGAGCGGTTTTTCAGGTAAGAGGAAAACCAATCATTGACAACACCTCTTATACCATAGTACTTTAATTTGCATAACAGAATGTCGTGATCGACAGTATCAAACGCTTTTTTTAAGTCGATAAATATTCCACAAGAGAAAAGTTTATTATCCATGTTACTTTGGATTTTATTGATAATATCAAGAAGAGCATGTTGTGTAGAATGTTGTTCGCGAAAACCATATTGAGAATCACTAAAAAAATTTCTTAACTTAAGAAAGTTTTTCAATCGCGAGTTCATTAGGATTTCGAAAATTTTATTAAAAATAGATAAAAGTGATATAGGGCGGTAATTGTTTGGATCGGTATCTACACCATCTTTGTAAATTGGAATAATTTTTGCAATTTTTAATTTTTTGGGGTAGATTCCTCGCTCAATAGAAGTATTAATAATGTCAGCTAGAGGTTTGCTTAGAATATTTTTTGCGCATTTTAAGATACGTGTAGGGCAGGAATATAAGCCATACGACTTGTTAATTGGTAATAAGGTAATTTCAAGTTCTATCTCGGATGGAGTTACTGGAAAGAATGCAAATGAGCCATGCTGAGAGGCTATATTTTCGTAATCGGTGTTCTGTTTTGGGAGATAATTCAGAGAAATGTTTTTCCGAGTGAGGCATCGTAGCTGCTAAACGATGACCACAAGAAGCAAAATGATTATTCAAAATCTTAGATATTTTTTGGGGATCGTGAATTAATTGGCTGTCAGTGGCACATTGCGCCATCGCATTAATTTCCTTTTTACGTTTTTTGCCACCTCCAATTAAATCCCTTATTCCATCCCAGGTCTTTTACATATTGTTTAGATTTGAACTAAAGTATGCATGGTAATACAGTCTCTTGCTTGCTTGTGTTAAGGTTACAATCGAGTTCCTATAAATTTTATATTTTAAAAGGTTTGAGTAAAATAATGCATTTTTAATTTTAATTGATACTCTTAAGCCTTTGGATATCCAAGGTTTCGTGAAAGACTTAGTGACATAAAGACTTAGTGACATTTGGATAAACATGCACTCGTGAGTTTTTCAAAGACCTCAAATAGCACTCGTCCTTCCGACTCGTGCTATTTTGAGGTCTTTGAAAAACTCACTCGTGCATGTTATATCCAAATTGCACTCGAAACCATGCTATTACCTACAGTATACGTAACGTAATGTAACGTACTATGTAACGTAACGTAATGTAATGTAATGTAACGTAATGTAATGTAATGTAATGTAATCATTTTAGTAATGTAATGTAATAAGTTTTAAACTGCTATACGATTGATAGCCAAGCGTGTTTTGATATGTTTTAACTGAACACCATGCAAGCAGTATTGGTCTGATCGTTCATTCCCGAGACGACGCCGCGAAGCGCCGTGCGAGGGTACTAATTCCCCCCAGCTATTTACACCCGGGGAAACGAAAGCATTAGCGAAGTCTAAAGTTCACCAATGATCACGGGGCGTGGCTCACTGTGCGTGTGTGGTCATCCTCACTGATCTAAAAAATATGGCGGATTGTCATGAATAGCGAACACTGTGACTGGTCCAATATAAAGTTTGCACTAGAACGACTGCATGACGACAGCTAGCGAAATAGCAAACATTTCGTGATTTGATGATTGATAAATTTCTTGCAAATATATTTAATTTTTGCTCGCATTTTTGCAAGATTTTGTAAATTTCAAGAAAGAAAGAAAGGGCGAAAGAATGGGCTAAAAGAAGGAAGCCGACGTTAGCGAAGGTAACTTTGTTTTAAATATTGATTTTATATAATTGCTTTAAAACCCGACGGCCTTTGCCTATATGAAACAACTAAACAAGACAGCATATCATTTCAGTGTATCTTGAATATTGATTCCCTTTTTTATTATATTAAATTTTTTAGATAAAAAAGAAAGCAAAGTTATTTGCATGCGGGAATTTGAAATAATTTTATTGCAAACTTAAAGTTTATCGATGACGCCATTTAATTAAAGAATAAAGGCAGTTTAGTTTTATAAAGAATACTTTAAAACGTTTTGAGAAGCATTTGCGATTGAATTTTACCTTAAATTGAAGCTTATATTACGTATAATATCATATCTAACATATATATGTTGAGAAATTGATAATTTTGTAATTAAAAATGATATTTTTAGGCGATTTTTCATTTGTAAGAATATTCTTAAAAAATTATCGTGTTACCATGACAACTACTTTAGATACTTCATGTTCGGAAAATACGATGGTTTTGTCAGCAAGGCGAGGGTCTCTGCATGCATGTATTTTCTAGTTAGTATCCTGAAATTACCAAGATCGTGACCAGGAGGGGGATAGGTAAAGAGGAAAGGCAAGGGGCAGGGGAGAAATGCAAGAGGCAGGGGGGGGATATAGTGAAAAACATTTTAGAGTGGCTTAACTTTTTTTTATTTTCAGCTTTAGCATTGATCAAACTTCAATGTAAAAAAGTATAATAATTACAATAGAGCTTTTTTGACTAATTTCCACTGTTAAATTATAAGTTTCAGATAGTGTTGTTTTAGTCAACTAGAACTAAACTAAAACCATATTTTAGTCGTGTCAAAACAATTTAGTGAACTAAAACTAACTAGAACTAAATAAATTAATGAGATAAATACTAAAACTAAACCTGAAATAAAGCGATTTAAGAGATAAAAACTAGAACTATACTAGAACTAAAGCAAAATCAGCAGCAAGTACTAGAACTAAACTTGAACTAAAAGCAAAATTACCATCAACAACTAAAACTAAATGACAGAATTTAATTAGTCAACAGATTGTATTGTTTAATTGTTTATGATATTAAATATATAAAACTTGGCCTTCGAGAGGACTTTGTACACGATCTTGAACTGTCGATTCCACCTTCCGCCTATGATTTCATACTTCCTGTTTCTGGAAGACCGAAACAATTTTTCGAAACCTCGACTCTGGTTTACATTGGTTATTTATAAATAAAGTTGTCATAGTTTGTATAGTCCTGCCAGGCTGCCAGTGCATTATTCACTTCAATCACTTGAGCAGGTCTATAAAGCAATTTTGAATTCGAAATAAACAATTGCTCACTTTGAATATATAATATTTGGTCTTTCCTGGTAGTGGCCTTTACACAAACATTTTCGTACATATTTGAACCACTGAAAACTAAAACTAAATGTTTGCTTACGCAATAGCTAGGACTAAACCAGAACTAAAATGAAATTCCTGTTTCGAACTCGAAGTACTAAACTAAAACTAAAATAAAATTTCTGTTTCAAGTGAGGGGGGGGGCTCTAAACTTTTCAAAGTTTTGGTCCAGCAGGGGCCTGGAGTGTTCACTCCCACCATAGTTAATAGAATAGATGGTTTGGAAACTCATTAGAATAACAATATGACTCATTACCTGTGTTAGTGAACAATAACATTCATAGATCTGGTCTTTACCGTCATGTGAGTATTGTATTTTTGCCCGACTAACCGAAAGCAATGTTTTAAGAAAGTTACCTATCCATGACTCGAACAATAGGGTAAATTGAAAATTGCTATTGGTGGACATGGCAAAAATATAATTCATACGTGACGGTGAAAGAATATATTTATGAATAAACGTTGACTAACATAGATAACGAGTTATATTGCTATTCTAATGATTTCCAAACTGTCTATTCTGTATTAACTGATATGGAGGAGCTCCACATCCATGGAATACGTAAAAGAAGGCTGCAACACGCCAGTCAAAAATGCATGCAAAAGCACTAATATGCTTCAACATCTGAAATTTTCATTCTGTTTCTACCAAATTTTCCATGAATATAGAACATATCGTTCTTACAAATCGTATTTTTTTATATGTTTTTGGAATTGCTACTTTTTAGCGGCTAAATTGAAATAAGCTATTGGTGATTTTACTGAATCCATTTGTAGAGCAGACCAAGGGTACTTTAATTAATTAAAACTGAAATCTGTTTCTAAATACAACCATTTTATGGGAAGATATATTATAGCGATACATATGTCGAAAAATCCGCATATTGTTACTAAAAATAGAACAAAATGGCTGATTTTTAGAAATTTAAGTCATTATATCTTCGCAAGGAATGGCTGTCAGGGGCGTAGAAACTGGGGGTTGTGGGAGGAGGGTGTACAACTCCCCTACTGTGAAATTCAGGCCAAAATCATGTAAAATTCAAGTTAAAATTTTGACATTTTCAGGTAAAATTTGCGTAATAAAGTAATTATTTTAGTGAAATGATAACCACTTTTGTAAAATACAGTCCATTTACATGCAATTTGTTAGCGAATTTGCTTTAGAAAATACCAGAAATTCAGTCCTAGAGCTTTAAAAATGTAAACATTTTCTGGGGGAGGACTCCCAAACCACCCCCCTTTTCTTCCAGAACTTAGTATGAGAGTGCCATAAATCAATCACAAAAAGCTTTATTATAATTATTACACATATAATCCTCCGACACCCCCCCCCCCCAAAAAAAACGTCCCTGATGGTTGTATTCGAAACCGATTTCAGTTTTAAGATATCCTTAGTCTGCTTTTCTAAATGGATACATGAAATCACCTATAGCTTATTTTAAATTTTTTGGCGCCCGGTTTGTGAAGTAATTTAAAAAAAAAACCAAAACCAAAATAAAAAAAAACAATGCAGCTACTATTTTGTATATCACTGCTGCAACTGTGCTGTTCAAAACCTGAAGTAGTTTCGGACTGACCGCCGTAATTTACTGGACAACTTCCCAGACACTGATTGGTTGCCCAGACTTCACCAGAACGAAAGTTTCCGTAACTTGTGATTTTTGATCTGAATGTCCCACCTTTAAAACAAATCGCTGCTAATGAACATATGCTCATAAAGTGAAACTATATATATATATATATATACAAATTGGTTTCCCATTCACCTTTTGGAAGAGATAATGCTCTTTACATATCGAAATTTGTATATTATATGTACAGCGACAATCAAACAGTCAAAAATTGCTCAGAAAAGTGACGTCACCACTATTGCTATGGCAACAATGACAATTCAAGATGGCCGATACCTTATTTTACTTTAAAAAAGGTCGGTTACCCCCATTTTTTATTTCAAAAAACATTTTCTTATAATACAATACACTATCTGACCAATTTTAAAAAAATTCTGTAATGCCAAATTTTTTAAAAATTTATAAACATGGTTTTTCGAAATAATTTTTTTTGCATTACAGAATTTTTTTAAAATTGGTCAGATAGTGCCTTGCACTATAAGAAAATGTTTTCTGAAATAAAAAATGGGGGTAACCGACCTTTTTTTAAAGTAAAATGCGTTCAAAGCCAAAATATCGGCCATCTTGAATCGTCACTGTTGCCATAGCAACAGTGATGACGTCACTTTTCTGAGCAATTTTTGACTGCTTGATTGTCGCTGTATATATAATATACAAATTTCGATTTGTAAAGAGCATCATCTCTTCAAAAAGGCGATCTAGTTTACGCATTTTGAACATTTCTATAAACTGTAGCGAGCCACCTTAACATGGGTTTTATATATTTTGATATCTCTACTTTCAAATTATATTAGTTTTAGCAACAGATAGTTAGTTGCTATGACGACATACGTGTACGAAATTCACTCCAAAATGGCCTATCGCCTCGAATAGTTGGAAAAGAGGCATGGTGTCCCCAATTTTCTTTCGTGCATTATTTTACTTGGCAGAAAAACTAACAATTAGCAAAATCATTCTGTACTGCCATCTTTTTAGAAAATGCGAAAATGTCGTAAAATGTTTTTGCAATTACAGAATTTTTTTATTTTGGTTGCTGCCGAAGGCAGCCTCCTATTCTTGACGATGTGTCTTCTCGCACAAGTCCAGTTAATTTAAGAAAATAACATACTCCAGATCGAGATTTGACTTTCCGAATAAAATTATACCTAGTTGAACCTCGCGAAGACCACCATGGACCATGACAATTTACATGCACGCACAGCCTCATTGCCTGCTGTAGATTTTGTATCTGGTTTGCATGTCGCAAATTTTATGCCTGGCTAATTTATCGAGGTAGGTAGGATGAATGTTTAATTAATTTTACGTAGGATGGATGTTTAATCACAAATAACAATTTGTTTTGGTCGAAGTATTTTACCGGTTGAAACGTGAAACGAATGAATTAACTGTATATAAATTATTAAGTTTTTAGGTGCATACAAGTTTAAGTGGAGCTCGTCGATTGTCAGTCTGTCAAAAAATCTGATGAGCTCGATAGAACATCGTACTTCGAGGTATAAATAATCATAGTGATAGTTTATTATTAATATTGTTATTATGGGAATATCAGTTGAGCAGTATCGTGCCCGAATTGGAACACAGAATTGTATTCGAATGAAAACTTATCTGACTTGTACAAAGATATTCCTATAGCAACCTAGTGTGGATTGTTGTCTGGACATACTAATAGCGAGCTTAAAGCAAGCGACATTTTTGACAACACGGACGTTGACCGGAAGCAAATTTGATGTTATCAACCAACCAACATTCTTGACCCAGCCTTGAAGGTGCCATTAAAACGATAATTGGGACAAAAACCGACTTAATATTTCTATGTATGAAATTGTTATTAAATTATACATGTCTAATGATTCATTCGAGTATTATGATAGTTTATATATGTAATATGATTTTCTACAGTGTTCACTGGCAAGCTAGCCATGGCATGCAACTGACCATGCCATGCACATAAACCTGCATCTATTTGAATAATACAAATCATTAAAAACTTGCATAGCATGACCTGTTGCTATGGCTAGCTTCACCACTGACGGTATTATAATAAAGTAAATTATACATACAAAAGCAATAAACTATAAGCATTGAAGGTGTACATATAAAACTGACCATGTCCTAGAAAGTAGAATTGGAATATTTAGCTGACCTTCGATCTTGTGCAAGGTGTTCGATATTCGAATTGAACTTTTCCTCCTGAACAGGCGTGTATACAAAAGTTCAAATGCCAGTTGACAGAACTCAAATATTGTAGAGAAGAACTTGTAGTTCAAGAACATTATTATTGCTGCTTGAACAACCTTTTGCCGTTTACAGTTAACCGAATCTATCTCTGGAAAATAATGAAGGTTTTTGCTGAGTTGTGCACCATGATTTGTTTCAATACATCGAAATTTAGGACCTTTTGTCTCAATCGTCTGGGCTGAAAAGAACGGGATCCCAAGATTAATACCTCTATAATTTATACATGAATAATTAACTCTCAATGATGGATCGACATATGCCGCCTTTTTGTGCCTTGTTCGTTGTGTCAAACACTTTGAGTTCGCAATAGAATTTTTTAATAAAGTTCTTTGTATAGCTTTATTCATTATATGGCAAAGATACACTACCACGAACAAGGTGAGTGTATCCAGAGCGAGTAATATTCTCGGCCGTGCCTACCTGCAAAGAGGAATTCCATGCATTGACCTGGGACAGAACTGGAAATCAACATAAACGAGAGATAGGTCTCTTGTCACCTAACGCCCGCCTGCGTGTTGGTATTTTTACGAAAAACACATTGACTTTTTAAAAGTATATATCCATGATTCTTCTTCGCTATATCCACTTCTATCCGATACTACGTCCGCAACTGACTATAACAGCAACTCGCGTTCCCGTCCTACCCGCTTAAGGTCGCTATCCTTTTGTTCCAAATTCAGATCACAACCTTCACTTTGTTTTCGCCATTACCTGACTCTTGATTAACCAGTGCTATATCTACCTACTCAGCTACCTGTACTTTTCTTCATTCTACCCATCAACCAATGAATCTAAGACTAATGTACCTATAACTACTGGTAACCCACCTTGAAGACAATTGGAAGTGGTCTGCAGTAATGCTTTGTGACTGGAATCATCACTTCTTGTAATCTTCATTTCGTGTCCTTTTGGTTTCCAAAAAGCAGCCGAAATCATATCCGTATTGTTTAATGGGTTGTTCACGTCCTCATATGGAGTGACTCGGTCATACCAAAACGAAGCATCGTTCATCCAGTGTTTAGAATCTCCGTTGGAGAATCGTGCAATAAGAGTCCATTCATTGCTTGCTCTGGCTGATACAACAGAGTATGTCTGGAAAGGAGTCAAATTGGTTGGTGTTTTTACTTATTATGTTTTTGTGATATTCTATTTTTCCGCTTTTCTAGATATGGTTATAAAAGGCATTATACAGAAATTTTTCTCCACGTATAGTAAATATATTAAGCCACATTCATAAGTAGATTTACTCCAGGACCAAAAAGCGCTTTAAGGCCCTGTTCACATAAACCCGGGACAGCTTTATATCCCGCGGGTCAAGAAATTGTCGCGAGATAAAAATTGTCTCGGCTCCTTAATAAAAGAGTAGTGCTGTTCACATACATTTTATCTTTCCCTGGGTAAGAATTGACCAGGGCTTCTCGCCTCTGCAGACAGGGACACTCGCTTAGCCAGGGTAATTTTCCTCTTGCATGTGGAAATTTTGTCCCTGGACAGGAGTTTGTATGCGTTTCATTGAGCACAGGCATGAATGAGCGCCGTATTGCTTAGGTGCATAATCTGCGCCATAGTCTGCTCCATTTAACAAATAGATCACATTTATCCGTTGTCTGTTCATGATCAGTTATAGATACACAATATGATGTATCCCCCGTATCCTATATATAACAATAGGACGTATCCCCGAGCCGCCTAGGCGGGTGGTCACTTTTTGTTCTTACCACATATGACGTCATACTGTGTACCGTATAACGGGAAAATGTAATCTATTTGTTTTATATAATAAAATTGAAAAAATTCCCGAATTAAACAGGTAAACAATTTATTTTTATTCCCCCAAACATTTGGAAGTCGAAATTTTGCAAATATCACGCGTTCATGATCTATACAAATAACGAAATGCTATTGGTTCGCTTAAGTCACGTGCTGGATTCTGATTGGCCAAGCTTGGAATGTGCTAGACGGTAATAAATACGGAAAAAAACTAAAAATTTATCAAAACAGTGAAAACACATTGTTTTAAAGAAATAAAAACGTGTGATAAAAAGGCAATTATTTAGTTCTGAGCGACTATGGTGATTGAAAAGCACTTAATAAGGTGCTTGTCTACCCTAAATTTCGGTCAAAAGTTGGAAATTTTCTCTAATTTTTTATTGGCTTTACTGACTTCTTTTATCATTGTATTTTCACCCCCTGATTTTATAATAACATATAAGAACATTCAAACAATTCACGGAAAGATTTGATGTGGTGTCAAAGGTAAACGGGGAAAACACGCAGCAAAATGTTTTGTAAATGCATGCATGATAGCTGTAGTGATTGGGGTTTTTTGGAGTCGCCGTTTATTGTTGTAATGGCCCGTTTACCGTTCTTTTGTCAACTCACAATATAGATTTTATTAGTTGGTTAATTAACCGTGATACAAAAAAATTCGGGTAAAATTATCAGTTTCAAAAGCAAGTTTGCAGCTCGTAAACTATAGAGAAAACGACGTCATCTTGTAATACAAAATAGGTAGCAAGACTTACATAATTGAATTAAATCCCAATGCATGCATCTCGACGTTTACGCCCTAGCACATGGTAGAAATTTCTTCTGGCAAAAGAAAACCATATAGCCTACTTTAGACGTAACAACAAGCAAAACTCATGCGTTTCATGCATATGTATATTTTAGGATGTGTCAAGTTCAAGTAAGCATTACATCGCTTGCTATTCATGCGAACAAATATATATAATATATTGGTCGAAAAACGTATTAGCCTAATGCATTGTATACATCCATCTTTCAGACGACAGAGTGGAAGAAAATTAAAAAAGATTGTGTTTTCACGCACGATTATATTCAGTGTGTGCATGGTTCGCTATAAACGTATAAGTAAAACTACAATGGACCATTCCCCAATTAACCAAAATTTTGAACTCAACAAGTCTAGATAAACATTTCATCACAGCTTGAAAGAGCATCACAAAATTAGTAATATTCCAAAGTTTCGTTGCAAAATGTTGTAAAATGCGGATAATATAACCTTGCGAAGTTTGCAATTTTCAGTCATTTTAGATTACAAAACGGGAAATGGTTACTCACTTCTGTGCGTAATACAAAATGACTGAAAATTACAAACTTCGTAATGCTATATTATCCGCATTTTACAACATTTTGCAACGAAACTTTGGAATATTACTAATTTTGTGATGCTCTTTCAAGCTGTGATGATTTTTTTGTTCAGGCTGGTTAAAATCAAAATTTTGGAAAAGTGGTAACCTGAAGTTCAGGCCCTAATCACAGAATAGGGCCTGACACAAAACCTATCTAAACCGTGGGATTCCCGTCCATCTGGTGGACGGGAAATCTGATTGGTTGATCAGCATCATGAAATATTTTGATTGGTTGGAAGTTCACATAAACAATATTTTGTAAATTGCTAGGTCAATGTGGCAAGGTCAAACGCATGTATCAAATTGCATTGTGATTATCGTAATAGTATTGTCGAATTTCTTCGAATTTCTTTTGTTTAATAATAATAATAATAAATATATTTTGCCCTTTTTGAAAAAAATACAGTTATCAAAAATTAGTTCTTAAATAATAAATAGAATAATAAATATAAATAGTTAACACACTGTTTAACGGGTATTGGGCCTGGTAACTAAATTAACCGTGAGGTTTTCTAGTTAGTTACCAGCCTATTGATTTTAAATTTTAATTAGAGATGAAAGATAATTTGTTTGACAGAGCTAAATAAAATGAGATTAAAGCGCATATTAATTAACATAGCTCTAGTTTGTCTCAAATTGTTTTTTTAATAAATATTTTTTTACCAATTTTGAAAAACAAAAAACATTTAGGTGTTTAAGTTGTTTAGGAAGTTCTTTCCAGAGGTCAATAAATGCAAAGGAAGTCATTTGTTTACCATAGTTTGTTCTAACACATTTTTTGTGTAAGTTTTGCTTAGATGAATATCTGATATTGTAGGTATGTACGTCACTAGTATATTGAAATAAACTGTCAAATATGCGTGGCAGTTGGCCTTTGTGCCATAGATGAGTGAATTTTAAAGCACTGAGTCGATAAAGGTTATCAACACTGAGAATTTCTAACATATTTAAATATGGAAGAGCACTCTTTGTGAGTGGTCCGTGTGTTGTAGCAAAGAACATAATCCTCATAACTTGATTTTGCTTTGTTTGTAACTTTTTTAAGTTAACCTTATAGGTACTTCCCCAAGCGGTAATGGCGTAAGAAATATGAGGGTATATGATATTATAATAGAGTTGTTTGAGCTGAGTAATTGATAAGTAATGTCTTAACTTTGAGAAGATACCAATACCACGAGATACACGAGAACAAATATATGGGATATGGTATTTCCGAGATATGGTATCATCAATCATAACCCCTAAATATTTTATATGATCTTTTCTTTCTAGAGGAACACAAGAACCATCTGCGTTTTGTATCTTTATGTCAATTTGCATGTCCTTTTTTCTAGCTGACTTAATAATCATAAAATTTGTCTTAGAGAAATTTATTGACAATTTATTTGAATTACACCATTCTTTAACCTTGGAAATCTCAGTGTTCATTAAAGTTTCTAGTTCCTGAATATTTCTAGATGAGGCAAATATGTTAGTGTCATCTGCAAACAATCTAAACTTTAATTTGTTAGAGCAGTTTGGCAAGTCATTAATATATATTAGGAACAACAATGGTCCAAGTGTGCTTCCCTGAGGAATCCCACATGTCATTGTTTGTTTAGATGACTGAAAACCCCCTAAAGCCACATACTGTTGTCTATCAGTTAAATAACTTGTAAACCACTGAAGTGGTAGTCCTCTGATACCGTAAGCTGCTAATTTT
>CACRXK020003370.1:0-36641 GCA_902702795.2 Paramuricea clavata | reverse complement strand
ACGAGACAATAATATGAAATCAAGGCGGGCAATGATATCAATTGTAAAATAGTAAGTTTTCATTGCCAGCCAGCAAATTCGGGAAATTTCTATTGTTGCATCTGCTTGACATATGTTAACCCATTGGTGGCTGAACCGGCCACATAACAGATTTTATCATGTCTATAAACGCCATAGTCGGTCAGACGATTTTACTTGTAAAGGGGACTCCTAGACACCTCACCTCCTGGCGGCAATCAGAGTTAAAAGAACTGTAGATATCACATTAGAAATCCCGGGGAGGAGGGGGGGGGGGGTTAAAATTCCCAAAAATTCCCCTAATGGCCCGCCCCTAAAGTAAATTCAGTCATTAATTCATGTTTCGATCATCATTCTGTATTTACCTGTTAATATCGAGTGTGGAGAAGTCAGGATTGTTGGAATGCCAAGGCATCCAATCTTCTAATAGCCATGATAGAACTCTTTTGCAGTTCAAAACTCTCTGCTGCATTGTAATTCCACGTCCATCAAATGCTTTGTGCCAGTCAAGTACCATTTGCACCAACTGCGCTTCTGCAACGTGGCCATGCCTTTCCATGTATTTCAAGACGCCTATAGAAAACATACGTTCGCAGTCAGGAATGCTCTGTTTGTTTTTTCCGGTTAGTGCTTCGTACGTCAGACCTGATTTTGGGTCATTTAAAGCATCAGCAAAAGCTTTCATGTTTATGCCTGGAATCGAACCACTTCTAAGACATTGTGTGAATCTTTTAAAAACATGACCATGATCCTCTCTATTAAGCATTGCCTCGCCCGTGACGCTGCTGATCTCGGGTTGATAAAGGTGACTTTCAAAGTCAACTCCTTCTGCTTTCAATGACTGCACAGATTGTTTGAAAACATAACTGGCAAACAACGATCTCAGACAATCAGCATATGTTTCACTTTTCCCTAAACAAATGTATACATTATCCGTTTTAGAATTAAATTTAACACACACATAATGCACATATACTGTATAAATACAATCATGTTCTTGCCTGGTGTCCATGGACACGGGTCATAATTCTTGGGATACATTCGTCTTCTCATAACATGAATCGCTTCATTAAATGGAATTTTCCGGTTGGGGTCTCCATTTTCCATGAAATCATAAAGCCATGCAATATGTGATTGGGGTATGGCATCATGTGTTATTTCTGGTTTTCGTACAAAATACAACAAACACAATGAGTTTTAGTTTGATAAAATCATAATGAGTTTTCATAAAACTGTATCATACTGATGATCACTTCACAAATCACAATTTTGCAAGTAAATAGATCATTCCAGCTGTAGATCGACTAAATTAAAATACAGGTAAGAATCGAAGAACAAAACATCTTTTCAATAAAATGGAAAGAGCATCTTAAAATTATTATTACGCGCAGGTAATAATGTATAACCATTTTCGGCTCAAATATGGTTACAGTATTAATTTCCCTCGTGTAATACAAATTTAATCAAAGCTTGCGAATAACATACGGTTTTAATCTACTCATTTTACAACATTTTGCAACCAAACTTGGCAAATTTATTAAATTTCATTATTTTAATTAATATCACCCATTAAGCACCAGCACTCTCCTCTTGACAAGTAAAATCGTCTGGCGTTAGACAGAGTGAAATAATAAAGTAGGGTGCATTGTGGCACAATGCAACTCAATGGGTTAAATAGACACATGGGCAGATAGGCCAGTTGACCCATTAAGTGTCAGCGCTCTCCCCTTGACGAGTAAAATCGTCTGGCGTTAGACAGAGTGAAATAATAAAGTAGGGCGCAATGCAACTCAATGGGTTAATTATTTAATATCTACCATGATAGTTCTTTCAAGCTTAACCTCACTGAGTATGTGATACTGTGTACAGTAATAACCAAAGTCTGCTATTACACATGGATTAATGAAATAAAAAAAGAACACACCGTTTGACTCTGTTGGTTTGAAAAACTTGTCAAGATCAACAACTTTGGTTGATTGTGCAAGTTTCCTTGCATCCATGGCTACCTGGATAATGGACACAGCCCTGTGTCCCCCACGAGTTCCATTCCCCATCAGTAACAAACCCTATGATCAAAATGAACAACAATAAATGCGGAACGAGCCAGCATGCAACCAATGATCGCAGATGCAGATTATATATATATATATATATATATATAAACTTACCAACAACTATCATCCCCAATTCTTCCATTGCATCGACCAATTGATCTCTCAAATGTCGCATATCGTTATCCGTAACCGTGGTAACTGGTAAGACCCGAACTGGAATGGCATATGGTTTAAATTTCCTGTGTTCATCGGCTATCATAAACACCATTAAGTGACTAGCAGGTTCACGCTTTCGGAAGTACAGCTGCTTCAGGTAGTTGCATAGCTTGTCACGCAAATTATTCCAACTGCCGACAGTTGTAAGGTTTTGGTCTTCTTGCACCAAGCAGATCTTTGAAATCAACTCGCCATTCATCTTTACCAGCTCTGTGTAACCAGTGACATCCCAAGCAAGGGCCACAAGATTGTCCTGAGAAACGTTTCCCCTATCAACCTTCTTGTTGTAGATCTCAGTTGCATTCTTTAAGCCCTTTTGTAGGAATAAAACATCGCATTCAAGGTCCTTCTTGACATCAAGCAGAGTTTTGAGGAAGTTGTCACTTCCAACTTGCAAATTCTTGACCCTCTTTTCCTTGGTCCTATATTCATCATGTATCTTTTTTACTTCACCGTCTCCTATATCTTTATCTCCAGACCATTCACCACGCAACGACTCGCATAATCCTTTCCTCAAATCACATGCATCAGCCTTGATCCACCAACGGCCTTTGGGACTCCTCTCATGGGCGTCTTTCAAAAGCTTTTTTTGAATGATAGTGCTTCTTGAGAATCCTTTATTCTGAATCATTCTCTTCAGATGTCTGACACCAGCTCCAGCAATGTTGATCTTAGCCTATTAATAAATTAATCATAATCATTTTACTCACATTTCCATTATGGTTGTCACTGTCATAAAGATATGGTCACAATCTTTTTAACAGCCAGATTATATTTTCATATAGGGTCAGTTGTTCAAATGTTGGATAGTGCAATCCACTGGATAGTGTTTTTTTTAAACCTTTATAAAACTAGGCAACAAACAGAGATATTTTGTTTTCCCACCAAAACAAAGTTGACAGTAATATCAAACCTACTTGTCTGTTATAATGATCAGTGGGAAGTTTTATGAAGGTTTCAAAAAATCACTATTCAGTGGATGGCGTTATTCACCTTCTGAACAACCAGCCCTTGATCCACTAAACCTAACTCACAACTATCTTTGCAACAAATTATAATATAGCATTTGTAAATTCTGAACGCTGATTGGCCAAGAGCCATGTTGATATAACTCAATGTCAACACAGAAACTTTGGAAAATTTCTTTATATTTCTTTATGCAATATTATAAAACAAATATAAAACATTTCTTTCCATATTGATATATAGTTATATCAACACTCATGGATTAAGGGAAAACTCAAAATTGTGTGAAAACACCCATCCCTTCAGGCGTAGTGTTTTCTCACAATTTCTCGTTTTCCCAATTTCCACCTTTTTCGTGTTGAAACTGGGTACAAGTTATGTGCTTATACATAATTGGAAAGCTATCATTATTACCTTGTAGGGGCAATAAATGTGCTTGTTTAATTTTCTTCTATGTCGTGTTGGTCGAATTTTAAAATACTTCTCCACTTCTTCAGGCTTGTCTACTGCATATGCCAGCTCCTCATTTCGTTCAGCAACATTGCTACTCCACAACAATGACATATCAGTTTGGGTAACATCTGTTGTTAGTGCTACGTTACTAAGGCCCTCTGTTAGTGCACAAATGTCAGGATCACAAACCGTATCAGCTTCGCTTTCTTCCGCTTGAAGGTCTATTTCGCAATCTTCCAGAGCTAGTTGAATCAAGTCGGCATTCCCAGAACTTTGATATTCTGATATAAAACCTGTCTCGTATGATGTATTCAAATTGTCAGCAGGTACATTATCATTACCATCGGTTGCTGGCTCACAGTCACTGCCACTATCATCTTGATCGTACTGCCATGCTGGACCTCGGTGCAGGCAAGCCCACTTGTGGCCAAACTGAGCATACATGGTGGTTTGCCACTCCAAGTAATCATTCTCCATCTTAATATTTGCTGTATGATCAGAAGCGAAAAACTGTAGATTATATGATATAAGCCCAAATGGCATTTGCTTAACACTCATCCTGGATTTGCCATTAATTTCCTCACCAAAGCATTTACTCATAGCAAGAAACAAGTTTTTCTTATTATTTTCTTTCAACAAATTCATCCCTTTAACAGCCAAAGGTAAGAAATCTTTGCTCATGTAATAGTAAAATTCAGTTCCATAGTGCTGAGTAATCCATATCTGTAGAAGCTGATTTATCATCTGCTCTTGCATTCTCTTTGTGAGTTTGCATTTGAAGGCTGAGATAAGTTCTTGCATGATATCTCCTTGTGACTTATTTACATTTTCCCAACCATCATTTTGGGTTGAACATTCTGTTAAAAGTGAATTGCAATGAAAATAATCAATGTCATAAAAGTTCTCTGCATCAGTTACAGTTGAAAATTATTTTGCCAAGTACTTTAGTGTTTTTGTTCGGATAGCTGCCCCTTAAAAGATATTAATAAATTGATATTTAGAAAATTATGGCCAAAAATATCTCTTGACGTAGTATACATGTCCACCTTCACAATGAGATTTAATACTGGAGATTGTGTTTGTAGATTTTTTGTTCATCGATTTGTTTGTAAGCAGGATATTAGTTTATTGAATATATCTCTCAGTTGTGTATCTAGTTTAATTGATATATGATGGATTTTGTTATGGTGACATCTTAAAGATTTTACAAAAAGAATATCAGTGTATTCGTTCAATTAATTACTCGCAAATGCACAAGATTAAAATCTAATTATTTGCAGTCTTTAGTTTGAGTTTTCTTACACAATTTGCAACTTTAGCATATACTTCTCCCATTAAATTTACATTGTTAATATGGTCACCATGTTAATGCAGCCAAATTTTTTATAGGCTGTTGGTGACCATATTAACAAGGTTACAATGTACTCTATAAACAATATACAAGGTACCTGTCCGCAATGGTTGCCCAGAGTACTGATGTACAGCTTTTGCACGTTGTTCCCAGAATGCACCATCTCTTATTGCTGGCCAATGGTCATCTTCAAAACTTGGTTTGTATAAAGCAATATATTGTACAATTGCTTCCAATTCTTCATTTTTCCAATTTGCTGCTTTGACAGAATAGAATGAGCTACCAGTGTCTCTGTTGGCAATACATCTTCATTCTTGAATAAAGACCTTCTCCGAGGCAGAGGTTTATTCCCAGATTCTTCTTCAGTAACTCGACTGTATTTATGGTTTGATTTCCCTGGAGTGTCTCCTTTTGCTATATGAGCCCTCTTAACAATAGAGTCAGTTTTATCCTCCATACTGGCACCAGTGTTTATACATTCAGTTAATTATTCCACTGTGAGGGCCACCTAAAACCCAAAACATGAAGTACTATGTATTATTGATTAAATACATCAAAATGTGAAAAGGCAATTCGCAGGCTAACACGCTTTTAAAATGATCTATAATTGTTTCATATTTGGGACACACTGAACATTCTATAATGAATCAATATGACAAATTATATCAACTAATTGTGCAATTTCTGAAAAATAACACATATTCAGATCAGTTTTTCAAATAGAATTAGTGGAGTGCAATGGAGTGCCTTTAAATATTTATATAAATAAACTTATCGTCTGTAAAACAGACAAACATGACAAGCCATTTAGTATTACTACACATAAAAAAGAGCACAACAAAATTACCTCCGAGCGATGCCTTCCACCATATTCCACACCGTAGCATGTGTGAATTTTTGCGAATTAAGTCTTGTTGTCGTTGTTTGTTGACGAAATACTTATAACAAGGTTAGTACGAGTGTTCGAGGTAAACATCAGCCGAATTTAGCCGCTAATAAAGTTAGTTAAACATTGAAAATTTGATGTTTCCACCAGGGTCGTTTTTCGGCATGTATTTCACAATTCCCTTGACCGCGCGATATAAACAATGAAATCGGAGGCCTGGGTCCCGGAGCACACACCACCTGAATCACCACCAAGAGGAGAATCATCAGAATCTCCAGGAAGAAAGGAATTGCCTGGAAGAGAGGAGTTGCCACAAAGAAAGGAAGCGACAGGAAAAAAGGTATTGCCAGGAAGAAAGGTGGTGCCTGAGAGAGACGAAGTAATGTCAGAAGAGTGGTCCAGTGAAGAACAAGAAAGTATTGACCAATCCTCGAGTGATGGCAGTTACACCAATGATAGTAGGTAGAGAGTATCCAATTGAGTTTACCACTAAATACATTACGGGATGAGCAACATATATTTGAACAATTTGAAAAGTGGCTTCCAACTGCTGATGGGGGTAGAAAAGATGAGGGGAATGCCCAACAGTGCTGTCGGCAAATTAAATTGGTAACACAATACATTTGTGCGGAGGAACCGACCCTGAAAGATGTTCTGGATAGACAGGGACATTGGTCCCTGAGTGTTTGTCTATCCAGAACATCTTTGAGAAGGAGAACAAGTTTGAGAAGGAGAAACGTCCTGGCACAGTGAAATTGTACCTTGGTGCTTTGCGGCAGTTTTATTCATTTCTGCAATGCAAGTCTCCCAAGAGTGTGGATGCCCCACCAAAAGTACTGAGTGCATTAATGGTGCAAATGACGCAGTGGTGCAAATCTTACTTACCACAGGCTGGTGAAAGCTCGCTTTTGGGAAAAACGTATGGACGATTTGGAGAAACTACGCACACCTGAGCAGATACAAAAATTGAACTCCTCGACTGTTGGCAGAGCAGCAGTAAAGATACTTGGGGAGTATGAGGAAAAGCCTGATGAGACTATGGCCAGCCAAACCGAGTACATGTCAGTAAGGGATTATTTGCTGACATCTATCTGCATAAACAATGGTAGCAGGTCAGGAGCATTAGCCAACATGACAATTGGCGAATTCAGAAGTGCACAGGCATTGGACGGCAGCTTCGTGGTGAAAGTGAAGAAGCATAAAACGTTTACAACGCACGGTCCAGCCAACATCGTTTTATCAACCATGCTTCACAACTGGATGAAGATCTTCATCAATAAGTTCTGTTACGCTTTGGCTGATAATACATCCGAGAATGATGAATCAGTCTTTTTGACGTGGAGCAACCGCCCTATGGACTCCTCCCAGATCGGGTGCCAGATAGACAGTGCATGGGGGAAAGTTTTTGGCAAATATGCTGCTACTGGTGGAGTTTTCTTTGATTACTTTAGAGTTTTCCCACGCAATCGTGTGTTTGATGTAACATACATGTTCGGCTAAAGCTGATTTCCCCTTGTCTAAAGTTGAAACAGCCTTTCGATGTTCTTTTAGCTGTGTACCAAACTGGCGTTTAGACTGACCCGAATACTCTTTCTCGCAATCACCGTGTGGTATAGACTATACAGCATGAGTTTTCCAATTTGTTTTAACACGATCTTTTGTCTTTGCGAAAATATGGCCTAAAGTCAAATAGGGTTTAAGGCAACCATAATATTACAATTACTTAAGGTTCTCTTGATTGGTTCTGTGACACCTTGAATGTATGGAACTATTGCATAACCCTTAACAGAGGTATCACCCTTCGAGTTATTTTGGTTCCTACAAACAGGTGATCTCAGGCAATCATTAAGAAAACGTTTTGGGTAATCGTTTTCCCCTAAAATATTTAGAACATATTCACGTTCATTAGCTTGAGAATGACTGTTTGATGGCAAACAAAACCCTATTTGATTTTAGGCTATATTTTCAAAGCCAGAAGATCCTGTTAAAACAAATCAGAAAATTCATACTGTATATTCTATACCCTGCGGTGACTGCAAGAAAGAGTATTTGGGTCAGTCTAAAGGCCAGTTTGGTATACAGCTAAAAGAACATCAAAAGGCTGTTTCAACTTTAGACAAGGGAAAATCAGCTTTAGCCGAACATGTATGTTACACCAAACACGAGATTGCGTGGGAAAACTCTAAAGTAATTACCACAAACAATTGCTACGGTCAAAGACTTTGCCTAGAAGTGTGGTATATAAATATGAGTAATCATGCTTTGAATAGGGATGATGGTGCCTATTTGCCAGAGGAATATATGCATCTCATTGGCAGGTGACGTCATCCCTTGGGTATTTAAGAAGCCACGGTTGCAATTTTAGATCACCCCTGATGAAGACACTAGACTGCAGTGTCGAAACATTGGGTCTTGATTACAATTCGACTGGGCTTTGTAATCATTTATTTAAACCAGAGTAGCGAGCAAAACATTATGAGAAATGTTAATAGTCTACAAATACTTTGTGCCAATTTTCAAGTATTTGATCACACATTACAATAAAAAAGGGCCACGTCCACATTCAAGTTGTCACACAAAACATGAAATTTACATTTTTATCTGAAGCCACCAATCCAGCCTTGAAAACGTTTGCCTGGCAACTTGAATAGTTGAATATATACATGACACCTTAGCAATATTAAAAAAACGGTAGTAGCATAAAGTGGCAAGTTCACAGATACTACAATGCTTTAGGTAAAAGAAAACATTTATAACCATTACCAATGATGTAAATGTTCCAGTTGGACCCCTTTTGCTTTTTCCTCCTCCAACATTTCCTCTAGCTTCTAAACCTTCTGGGTTCACATCTGTCATAACATCATAAACAAGTGAATGAGGCACTGCCACACCATGCTGCTCCCGAATCTTACGCTGCATCATACGATACCCTAAAAGCTTTCCTGGACCATCTATTTCAGTTTTAATAGCATTTTGCACATGTTCAAGACTTGTATCATAGTTGAAATACTTATATCAAATGCACACATTCTTCTACTTAGCGTAGGAAGGCTCCAGGCATATTGTGGATAGTCATGCTTTAGAAAATCCAAAACCTCTGCCCTTTTCAAGTTCTGCATTACATATTTCTTTATTCTTTATATCATTTCTCAATTCTTCATCATCTTCTCAATCTACATTTTGAAATCTTTCCCCTGCCGCCATGTTGATATTTGAATCTTCAGCTGGCTCATTCCCAGTTGCTCGCCTAACCCGCGAACGGGCATATTCTCCCCGTACTAAAATATATGGTCTATGATAACAAAGGGCCACATTGAGAGCATTTGATTTTAGAATTGAAAACAAAAATCGCATGTTTGTTTTTGTTTTTTTATTTTCTTTTTTTATTTTTTTAACATATATTTTTATATCTGTTTTATTTCAAAAATTTTTTAAAAATTTATTTATTTTCTTTTTTCTTTTTAATTTTGTTCGTGAAATATAATTTTATTTTAAAATTATCTACTGAATTTATAATGATAACAATGGCCCATCATAGCATATCTTATGAACTAAATATCTATGAATCTTCAACGTGTACCAATGTTACGTTTGGGAATTTGTACATCATTTTGAAAACTTTGAAATACATTAATTTCACTGCTAATGTCCGACTTTTTTGAAAGGTTTAGTGTAAGATGTAAGGTGTGGGTCAACAACATAATAATACGTACAGTATATACCTGTACATGTATGTTTGCACCACGATGTATAGAATGAATATAGTCCTTAGGTATAACCCCCATGTGTATTTCATTTACGTTTATTAGACTATGGGTTATAAAAGGACCATGCTGACCATGTTTATTCAACCGATCCATAAGGCCAATAATATTATTGGTTGCAAAGACTAGCAATTCCAGTAAATGATGAAAAAATTTCTTTCAATTATAGATAGTTGTAATGAAATTATGGATTTTATATTTCCTCCCAATTTATCTTTTTTTATGATGATTTTCGAGTTGGTGCCTGGGACATGTTTCTTTTACAGTTCAAGGTCCTTCACTGGTGCAATCCGGCTTCGTCGGTTGGAACAGATAGTTGGAAAATATGGTTGGAGCAAATGGAAAAGTTGACCCCATCCAGGATTGGTATCCATAGAGTATACTAAGTGATGGTGGAATGCACAGTTTAAGAAGCACCAAACATCTTGCATAGTTATTCAATAATACATTAAAGATTCAATCAGAGGATCTACATTAAAGATTCAATCAGATCAAAAAACTTGCAGGTATGAACATTGTAAATATACACCGGCACTGTATTGACATACATAATTCCACCAAGCTTGACCAACACATTCATCACCAATTACTATACTGAGCTGCTCTCCAGTTGGTTGTATTTGCTGTGATTCAACCACTTCTTGTTGTATTAAACAAAATACTGGCTTCGATAGCATCATTTGCATTTGATAATTTGGATAGTTTTGTTTACTTTTATTATTAATATCTTTATATAATATATAATTAACATGGGTTTTTGTTTGGTGGCCCAACCGTGGACATACCAAAAAATTGGCGGCCCATCAAAACTGCCCAAAAGATTTTCCATGGCCCATCCCAAATCACTCCAGCCCACCCTAGCAGTTACTTTATGACCGGTCCCTAACACAATTATGCCTGTTCCACCTATGAATAATTCCTTTACATGCCTGTTATATTCTTCTAGCTTTCAAACGTATTCTTCAGTGTATGCCAACTCTTTCATGCTCAGCAATGCACCAATGCTTGACTACATTTAGGAAGCCTCGCTTTAAAATTTGATTTTGAAGTCGTTTTGTACGTTTCACCATGATTTTATATTTAACGCAATCTTATATGAACTTTTGTCAGTACTGGAAGACGCTTTTGAGCTAAATAAACCAACTTTTCTTGCAAAAATTATAATTTTAGTAAGGTACAGCAGCAAATTGTAATCCCCGAGCTGACAGCGCGAAACGCCGGTACTAATTCCCCCTGACTATTTACTCCCGGGAAAAGGACCGCACTCGCGAAGTCTAAAGTTCAAATATCGCGGGTGCGGTTCATGGGTGTATGGGTAGTCATCTCACTGATCTCAAAATATGGCTGTTTGCCAGGAGTGAAGAACAGGAAAATTAAAAAAATATATGTAAGAAAGCTTGGAAAATCGTTTCACATAACAAATTGTAAAACTTTTCTTCAATTTTTGCAGGTAAGAATTGATTTAGTATGATAAATTTTAAAGTACCTAGCAAGTTTGTTTCAATTGTTTATGTATGCATGACTTTGTGTTATTAATATAGATTTTGCGCTTGTTGTTCAAGTCTTTCCTATACATTGTATGCGAAAGTTTCTTAGTTAAATTAACTTTTGTAGAAGTTCATGATAAAAAGGAAAGCAAATTATTTTCATTAGCATCCTGTACGAATTAAATTTATTTCATTTCAAAGTGCAAGTAATATAAAGTTGAAGAGATTAATATCGGCAAAAAGCCGTTGAAATTCAACTCACATTTAAAAACGTTTTTAATATGTAGTTTCGTTTCGAATTTTGCATTAAAATAAAGCCCATAGAAACCAAAATAATATACCTACTTTATATATTTTAGAAATTGATAGTTCTGTATTTAAAAGTGTCATCTACTTTTTTCAGGTTTGTACAAAAAAAATTTTTAAAAATTATCGTGTTGCCATGACTAACATGACGTGGCAATGCAAGCCTGCGGTCAATGTTGGCATATTTACGAATACTTCATGTTAAAACAATGCTTGGAGAATATAGGCGAGGGGTTGCTGCATGCATGTATTTCTAGTATAATCTATTGTGATGTTTGTGATGTTACTCCGAGTGTGTATCCACACCGGGCAAGCTTTGAAAAATATGCCTGGCCATGGCGGGAATCAAACCTACAACCTTTGAAATACTAACCCAATGCTCTCCCAACTGAGCTACACGGTCAGGTCGGTTCGGGTATGTGATATTCCAGAACTGAATCTAGTTCCATCAATGTAATAATAATGTAGTACACAACACCAACACAGCAATTCATAATCTATAGTGTTTGTTTATGCTTGCGTACCTGAGTGCCAGACCCCCAAGCAAAATTAAGTACGACAGATTTTTTTCCCAAAAAAGGTCAAAATTGCCATGTTTGAGGGCCTCTATCTCAGAGACTATTGAACTAAATCAAAAAAGAACTTGTTAAATAACTTCTCATGCTCTTCTCAAATCCATAAAGATCCCACAAATGATATAGGTGTTTTAAATGGTTACTTGAAATAAGAAATCGAGTAATTTTTTTCTTAATAAGAATATCCATAATCTCAAAACAAGAACAAATTTACTTATCACGAAAAGTACTTGGTATTAAAACGATTACTTGAAATAAGAAATTGAGTATTTTTTCTCAATAAAAATATTAATTTACTTAAAACAAGAACAAATATACTTCCTGAGAAAAGTTCTTGTTTAAATTATCATAACTTAAGAGTGTCCACATATTTTCAGCAGTTATTACCAAACATTGTGCTTAAATTTTACTAAGTCAGAAGAAATTTTACCAAATATGCAACTAAAAATCTCCTCACCCATACTTGTGGTTCAATTTTTTTAAAAAACAAACAATTACAACCCAATAAGTTATTGGGTTTTAATGGTTTACAATTTGTAATAATTTATTGGTTACAAGTTACAACATTATTTGGAACAGGGAATGGAAAGTGGAGAAAATTTAACAGAATGGATGGAAACACAATTTTTTTCTGGGGAACACTGGGGATGAATCAGAGGAGGTTGGACAGCCTATTAGGCAAATCTGGACGAATGCCTCAACCAATCAGACTGTGCCATTTTCCTCATGCTAGCATGAAGCTTTTGGCATTGAAAATTTACATAAGGCTCATAAATACCGATTTTTTTCATATTGTTATGCAAATTTGGGGGGGGGGGGAAATTTCATGCCATACTACTTTTACAACAGTAAATCCACTCATTGGAACGGTATCTTGAAAGGTAAGCGTCATTTTCCAGTTTATTTTGACCTCTCACTTATGCGCTATGCCGTCGCCATGTAATTTAATGCCTTTCTGTCAACAATCTTTGTAAAATATGCTGCCATTCTTGTCAACAATCTTTGTAAAATGAGCAAGCTTGAAAAATATATTTTTCAAGCTTGCCCGGTTTGGATACACACTCAGAGTAACATCACAAACATCATATTCACCTGAGTACACAACACCAACACAGCAAATCATGATTATTAGATTACATTGATATCGATGGAACTAAGACTTAGTTCTGAAATATCACATACTCGAAAGGACCTGACCGTCTAGCTCAGTTGGCAGAGTATTGGGCTGGTATTCAAAAAGTCATAGGTTCGATTCCCACTGTGGCCAGGCATATTTTTCAAGCTTGCCCGGTATGGATACACACTCAGAGTAACATCGCAAACAATGTTATCAATATCGTATATATTGACTATACAGTGTGTAACAAAGATGAGACATAGCGTATTCTAGTAAAAAATTGTATGGAAAGAACTGGTCACAGATGTCTGGCGTCTCTATACACTCCTACCAACATCCAAGTGAAAAGTCGAGAGAAATGGTGTCAGACATAATTACAGGGACTAGCAAGACTGATGAAGAAGATGTAAAGCCAAGCTTAAAACTGAAAAGGATGCTTTGCAAACAACAGGAGACTGACGACAGCAAAGATGATAATGTGGATAAAGCTAAGTCATCAAAGCGAATGTGTGTTTTTACTTTTCAAACTGCAAAGATGTGATTGGGTAATATTTATTGTTAGAAGTCGTGTGATTAAGTCGATTTATAGTTGTGTTGTCAGAAACATTTAAGAAAATTGGATAGTTTCTTGTTCATAATAATTTGAGGGGTGATATGTATTAATCAACCCCATTTAGACACAGTGGTCGGTTGCTATGCATTTTGCTCCCGGAGAGCTCCCGCTGTGAAATTGCTAGCATTTGTTGCTTCCTGTCTCCAAACTGTTTTCGCCTTTTGGCCGATGGATATTACGCCATGACAAATTGTACCATATAGGGGTCCCACAGTACCACACGTGTATGACCTACAATCCTCCCTTGAGATGCCTCTGGGGTTATTAGCATTATCGGAGATATAAGCAACAACGTGTTGAATTTTCGCATTTGTCGCTGTATTTTTAAAATATTTTTGTTAAAACATAATTTCGGACAAACTTCTCAAGTCAAAGTTGAAGAATATCATCTACTCAACAAATCTGAATGGATAGCTGTACCGGAGAGAGGTGAGGAGAAAATATCCTTTGGCATTAATTTGCATTTTATATTAGCATTCGTGACCAGCCATATTGTTGTTCACCTCATGCTGTGCTGTCTTTTAGCTCGATAGAATATTGCTCTAAAAGCCTGGTTTGTGACCGAAATAAAGGGCATCCTGGACACTGCAACAAGAATAGAGGATTATCACTACAATTTTGGAAAGATTCTCCATTCTTTCAACTCAAAGAAGGCCAAGGCAAATTGTCACGAAAGTCACACAAAGTGGATAATATACAAACAGAAGTCAAGGTATCTGAGGAAAATATTGCTAAGAAACATGAACAGTTGGATTTATATGAGAAAACCGTGCAAGTAAAGGTCGATGCTGCCAGTAAGCATTATAAAATTTTGTTATCTGTTTTTTTTTTCATGCCAACAAATACCAATACATGTTGAACTTGTAATTGCGTGCTTGGTGTTTGTTATTGATCCTTGCGAGTATCTTTGTACTGTTCTAGATTGAAATAAACACAATGAACATTTTACTAAAACAAAACTATTTATATTTAAAAAATTCATTAATAATTCACGAGAAAAATTCAAAAGAAATGAATGTATAATCAATGTTTGTAAATCGGATAAAGATTTGTCCTGATTTACATAAACTTTAGCTTTGATTTTCTTGGCTTTATAGACAATGTTTATTTTTAAAATTACTTCGCCAATGAACTCATAAGATGGGTCATTTTTTAAGTACTAGATAAAACATTCGCATGATACAGATCGGCTGCTCATGTTTTATCTAGTACATAAATACTAAATAGGTTTTCAACCCAGAAAATTTGTAACTATTTTTGTTCATATGACATGTTCTATCAAGACTGAATTGGCATTTAAATTTTATATTATATTGATGAGTTGCCTTGTTTATGTTAAAGTAAATGTTTTCCTGGCAGGAAGATTCACATGAGTGATTGAAAACTATGCCTGCAATAGAAACCCTCTCTTGGGATTAATTTGCCTGTCAGCAAATCTAAATCAGTAGATTCATTCCCACCTGGAAATAATTTCATCATTAAATCCGGTTGAATAGACTATTTGCACGCAAGTGGAATATTGGTAAATTCAAATTATGAATGTGAAAAGCTTAATGAGTATTACATGTAAATAGGAAGTAGGCTCCCCTAATTAGTTTCATGCATATTTCCATCTAGACCATGAGTCGAATGCATCCTTTGAAAAATGGGGAGATGTCGATAGGGAGGTTGTTGAAATTGAACAGCATCTTCAGAATATATTGCAGGAGTATAACAAACTAAGAACCTTGGTTGACCAAAAACAGTATGCTCGCACTCTAAGGCGAAACACAAAAACCACTTTGTATATTTTACTGGGGTGGTGTCAGAAATTTTAGGGGGGGTGAGCTGTGAGCAGGTGACTGAAGCAACACAAAGTGTCACCAAACCCCAGTAAGGTCTATATTCTAGGTGTGGAGCACTAGAGCCGCGAGGGGGAGTCTAGAGAGCAGAAAACAAAGTATCCCTGGGAAAATTTGAAAAAAATCATGATTCTAACTTCGAAAAAAAGTTTTTTGAAGTTGTCATATCAATGGATTTGCATGTCTGATTGTCTGTTGAGACTTGAGCGAGTCAATTAAAGTTAAATAAACCTGTAAAAGTGTAAACCCAATAGGCCAATACACGTTATGCTTTTAATTTTATATAGTCATTGATATTGTGTCGTTTGAATCCGAGTACAATTTATGATGCAACTCCAATGTAAATAATATTTGGGCCATAAAGATTAAAAATAGGCAAGTCTATTTCCTAAAAGAATTAAAAACTAAAAATAATGTTCGTAAAAATTCCAAACGTTCCTTGTGAGCAAGCTATTTGCATGACAAGGCACTGCAAACTCTGGTACTTGCAGCATTCGTTTCAGGTGAAAAGCAGAGACCAAGAATGTCTTGGATTATATCCATGGTGGAGAGGATGCAGCAGTGCTTGGGATTATGCAACATCAAGTGCAAGCAAAGAACTTTTGGACACCTTGCTTGGTAAGTGCCGAAGGGGAAAATATTTGCAAGGTGTTATTAACCAAGCTCTGTAAGACCACAACAACTCCAAGGCCTCCCTAACCCAAGCACTTGCCTTGAAGTACCAGAATTTTTTGTCGCATCGCAAATTTAATTTAAAATGTAAAACACAGTCCTCTGTGTTTGATCCTGATGCCGAAGTGTGGTTACCACAGAATATGAAATGCTTGGGTGTAGATGTAGAGTTGTCGCTTAGTCTAGTGTCAGAAGAAAAAATCGATAAATTTGTAAAATCGTTAGATATAGGTAGTGTAAGTCAGATTCCAAATGTACCTGGGGTCACTAGGACCATCACTGGCCTTGTTTTCATGATTATCGATTTGCATTTACGATTGCCACATTTGTTTTGCCAACTTATTTGGTTCAATCAAAATACAAACCACTTCATTTTTCAGTTTTCTGATGACGGTGCTCCTGAAACAAGCCAGCTTACAATGTCAATGGTAGTGTAACATTGTGGAATTTTGGAGTAAGGGTCAGAAGTAGAGAGTTTCAATATTTGCTTCATTGTGTTAGTCTTGATGAAAAGCATGAAATGTTTGAGCTTCTATGGAAGCAACATGCTGATGAGATGCAGCTTCTTGAGTCGAGTGTGTTCACAGTGTGTGGGAGGGAATGCACTGTGGAGTTTCAGCCAAGTGCTGATATGAGCTGGCAGGGTAGGGCCTGCAACAAAGTAAACCAGGCTGCAACACACCTCTCTCCTCATGCAAATGTGCACAAAAACAACATGTGCATTCTGGGAGGAACATTGGTCCAAGTATGAATGACACTTGGACATCTTATTCAAATGATGTGTGCACCGAGCATGTCAAAGGGGTGAATAAGTATCTTAGCACATTACCTACCACCCTTGCAAACAGTACTCGTCATGAGAAACTGCTCTCTTTTATGACTGAGAACAGGATTCACCAACTTGGTCTACCAAGGATTGGTATTTTTGCAGACAGAGTTCGACCAGATCCACTGCATTGTGAAATTAATGCCTGGCAGCATCTCTTAGATTTAGTTTACACTGCGTCTGTGGACTGGAAAGTTTGGAAATTGCGCAAACGAGATAAAAATGTTCCGGATTTTTGCGCGTCTAGTTTTCAAATCTGCGCGTCTGGTGTCTGAATTAGCACGTGCAGTTTTAAATATAATTTATAGTTTTCAGTTATCGCCAAACGTGACAAAGTAAAATTGTTTATTACAGCTGTTCATGTTCTATGATAGTTTATTTGCTTACGAAATTTAAATTTTTTAAGAATGATCACATTCACATGCACCACCATACGGAACGCTCACCAACATTCGTTGCTTGCCAGAGCCTTTTTTAAGAATTTGTCTGTGGGAAGATAGCAATCTAGAAAGAAGGACCACACTATTGTATGTAATAGTTAGGGGGGTCTGGGGGATTTTCCCCCAGAAAATGTTTGTGTTTTTCCACCCCTAGGACTGCATTTCGTGCATTTTGTGAACACATTTGCACAGCGTTACATTATACTGTAGATATATTCTTATAGAATCTTCAGTTAAGTACTTCCTTGGATATTTATGTGAATACCACAACTCCGTCACTAACTTGTTTCGCCGATTAGTCTAACCTTCCAACAACTCAAATCTATAGGGTCTGAGATATGCTATCCAATGAGGCGCGGGTTTAAAATCTAATGTATTCAGGACACAATGTTTAGCATTTTTAAATACATTGATCGAACCATCTGACATTTGCCACTTACATTTGGCATAGCCTCGTGCCCAGCCGCAGCCCAGGCTCTTTATACTTTAGTTTGCAACCCTAGCGTTCAAATGATGTAATTTCACCATCGTTAAAATTTTTGTCCGACTGTAAACACGCTTGTATGATGGATCCGATCGATCGATCGGACCATCTGACATTTGCCACTTCAATTGTGGCATAGCCTCCTGCCCAGGCTCTTTACTTTCGGCAACCTAGATTTGAAAATAACGTCATTTCACCATCGGTAAAATCTTTGTCCGACCGTAAACAGCTTGTCCGATGGATCCGATCGATCGTGGCATAGCCTCATGCTCAGGCTCTTTCCTTGCAACCCTGGCGTTCAAATGACATCATTTCACCATTGGTAAAATTTTTGTCCAACCGTAAACGTGCTTATCCGATGGATCCGATCGATCGTTCGGACCATTTGACATTTGCCACTTACATTGTGGCATAGCCTCCTGCCCAGGCTCTTTACTTTGCAACCCTGGCATTCAAATGACGTCATTTCACCAACGGTAAAAGTTTTGTACATGCACACAAAAAAACATTTCGAAAATAGAACGGTCCAACCTATATGTCATGCCTGACTGTTGTAATAGTCCTTATAAAAATAAACTAGAAATACATGCATGCAGTAACCCCTCGCCAATATTGCCATACATTAAACATGAAGTATTCAAAAATGACCAGCACTGAACGCAGGCTCGCGCTCAAGTGTTGCCATGACAACACGATATTCTTAAATTTTTATTTTCATATGCTTTCGTTTCCCCGGGTGTAAATAGCCGGGGGGAATTAGCACCCTCGCACGGTGCTTCGCGCCGCCGGCTCGGGGATTAATATCACGTTATGCTATAATATATTTGTCTACGTATATTTGTCCCGCATCAGACAAACTATTCTCCGACGGTAGACATGTTTGTCCATCGCATCAATCGGACTCCGATCGCGGATAAATATTCGGGCTGTATGATATATCTGTATCATAGATGGATGATTTCGGCCCTCTCAAATTCAGTTATTTACCGAAGTTGGCAATTTGGCACACTGAGACGCTGACTGCTGTCATGATTATATTTATAATTTATAAATGATTCCTTTATAAATTATTCCTTATTCTGTTATTCAGTTGTAGTGCATTTCAACATTTCGAAATTCGAATCATTCCAATATTCCATCCTGAACAACACGCGTCAGTGTGTTATATATGTGTAATGTGTTATTGTATATTTGTAGACAATTCAGTTTCTGATAATACAGAATACAAATTTGACATTTCCATAAAAAGTGCGACACAAAAACATGAAACAATTTACAACACTACATTTACCTCACAGAAATTATTCAATAGTCTCTTGATGAATGATCGCCGTGGATTACAGTATGGACAGTTACAGTATGGACAGTGGGGTATGCCATATCTTTTCATGCCTGCAAATTGTATGAAGAATACAATATTGGTTATGGCATTTTATTACTTCAGGCAAAGGAACTGAAGCATGCTGGCATCAAGGGTGACCTTTTGTTAACAAAATGATCAAACCAAAGCAGCACTAGTGGTAAGTGGTGGCAAGTCATGCAGTCTAATTACATTAGGTCATTCTATCTTTCTGAACATCAACCTGCTCCCCCCTCCTATGTTTCTCATTTCAAGTCTCGTACACCATCGCATTGCAGCATCATTGGTTATTGCGGCTGTGGAAGAAGTAATGATATTGTAGACGAGCAGTGTGCAGTTTGCAAAGCTGCTAAATATATCATTGAATGTGCCACAGAGAAGAAATTATCTGAGCAAGTTATTGTCTTATTGAAGCCTATAACTTGCAATGAATGCAATCAACGCTTTGCTGATGTAACCAATTTAAAAGCACACACTGATCATACCCACCGACTCGGCCCGATTGAAAATACAGGACCTTCTCACTTGCATACAGAGACTCGGTTGAAAAGTATGAGTGTAGCTGAACTGAAAAAGCTGCTCTGAAAAAGAAAAACTTATCCACATCTGGTAATAAGGCTGTCTTAGTCAGAAGATTGGAGAGTGCACTGCCAAATTTGAAGTGAAAACTGCTGCATTAGGACTTTAAAACAGTAATCCATGAAGTCTAAAACACAATGACCCCCTCTGTTTAACACCAGATAATTTTACTTGTCAAATTAATCAATGGAGAAAACCAATTTTAACTTTCCTACCTGCCCATATCTCTTCCTATCTACAATATAAACAGGTTTTGACATTATATTGTAGCTATTTTAGGAGGTTTTGTTGTTGAAAAACTGGTCGCCAGGTACTTAATTTGTAATTTATGTTGGTATTTTGGTTGTTCCAAATAATGAAAATAAAAATTCCAATTCAGTCACAACACAATATCAGCTCACTTGCACTGATATGATATATCGCCGTAAAATACCGAAATGTTGATTTTATCATAATTTTAATACTAATCAAAATCTTCACCTTAAGCTTCTCATTATAAGCTCAATTATTGAGTTGATTGTGGGGAATCAACATTCCTCCAATAGTTAGCCTAAGTAGGTTATATTGTTCATGCAAATTGACAGTCAATCAAACATTAAGAGTGGTGATATCACATTTGAGTTATTTTGCTCTTGCATGTAACAGGCTAAATAATAATTAGCACTGTACTAATATTACTGTGACAAGTGTTATGACAGGAAACCCTTTGCAGTGCAAGAGCAAAACTTACAAAATTGATAGCATAACATTGTTGAAGTATTAAAGTGGCTAAAGGCCAGCAAGAGCAATCACGGGCTGCAGTACAGCTGAATCATGATCCCGCCCCCACACACATGCACTTTGGTAATTATGCACTTTGGCAATTACGCAATTACCCTTGTCCGCTTTGGCACTCCAGGGCATGGACATTGCCCCCACCCCATTTCTCTCTCTTGCCGGCCTTGTCTGGGTTCAAGAATTTCACTTTGTTATTTCTCTTAGTGTCTAACAGCATTGTTTTAATTGAATGGAAATGACAATATTTATATGTACTATAGACAAAATATATTAGCTAGAATATTTTCTATATTGCTTACATGTATATATTATCTACACTCTCTATATTGCTTATATATTAAGTTCTTTGAATGTTTGCATGGCAGTAACAGAATATATAAAATTTCTTTTGTAGGTAACACCACATAAAAATTATTTCTGCATAGCTTTCGATCTGTATGCCCGGATTATTTGCACTGATGAAGATCTGGGCACACAGATCGAAAGCTATGCAGAAATAATTTTTATGTGTGTTCTTAAATGAAGTAATATGTATTGCTTATATATTATCTACAAAAAAATATAAAATTATATTATTTTATTGTCTAAATAGTTTGTATATAGTTTTAATAATAATTATAGTTTTAATGTATCTGTATACAGTATATCCAAGACTATGAATAAAGACATAAATCATAGTTACTTACTACTGTAAATATTGTACTTTCTATATCTCATGCTAGAGTTATATATCTGCATTTAATACAGATTCATTGAATATATATTAAAAGTGTGTTTTTTGTTTGATTATATATTCGGCAAACACCAGTAGCTTTTTGTAGGTTTTACAGTTGTGCCAATCAGATTTTATGTTATTTTTGAGCAATCTGAATGGTCAATGAAACAGGAAGTTAGGAACTTTTTAAGGAATTTATCAAATTGTTGAGGAATTGTTCAGAGGAATTCCTCAAAGTTAGGAAATAAATTGATCAACATTTTTCAGAATGCTTCTATTGGCACGACTGTAATTTCATGGTTAGAAATATATTGCAATTGTTCACACATATTTACATTTTACTCTTTTACTGTCTGATACCAAGTGATTTTATTGGCCGGAAGGGAAAAATTTTGAATTAATATAGATTCAAACAAATCAAGGAGAATGGAAGGAAAAGGGAAATACCGGGAAAAACTTCAAACTGAAGCAGGAATAATTATTACTGATTCATGATTCATGACCATATGCATTGCATGCATTTTAATTAACCTTTTTGGCATAATATTTCAATAGATACAATAGTTCTATTAAATAACTAGAACATAAACAAGGGCAAAAAGGCTAATTAGAAAGTACAGAAGTCATAACAGCATGGAATTACTATCCCCATGCACCTATCAACTTCAAACTACAGATGGGTTTGTACTGTTAAAGTAATTAAAATTGCCATTGTTGTGCACTTTTTTGACAGTCAGAACATGTACAGTAAGCAATTCAAATACCTTATGAAACACCAGTGGTTTTATAATGAGGGTCTGATCATATGAGTCCATCTTTGTCTGCCAGGCTTGCCCAGTTAGCCGGCAAGGGCATGAGTGCAGAGATCCTGCCAGTGTTTTCATACATTTTAGAAATTTTGTTCATATGGAAGCCGGGCTTGGACGGCCTTTCCCAGGATCTTGCTTGAGCAAGCCAGTTACCAGGCTAGCCTGTTTAATATGAAACAAATAAAAACAGCTCGGTAAGCAGGGCCAGCCAGGCTAGCACAGAAGAGCCGGGCTAATATGAACAGACTTGCTTATACACTCAATTTGGGGTACCACTTATGACATCGGGGTTTAAAATTGGTAGGTGCATGTGTGAAAATCTATTCTATATGATTTCTGTTTAAAAGAGCTTGAAGGGTGCATCAAAGGAGAAATCGCTCTTGTCATACCTTTGTACATAAAATAATATGGTCACTTTTTCCTTCTTTAAGTCGTTGAGGTCACAACAACAGCTGCCCTTCCTGAATATTTAAAAATGTTCCTTCCATTTTCCCTGATTTTGTCAAAGTGCCGTTTCATTAATAAATTGTTGTCTTGACATCGAACCGGAGAGAAGACCTTCGCGGCAGTATCCATTTTAGAAATCTCCAGAGACATACAGCCTTCCTTGGTGGACATCTAGCTGCTGTATCCAACAACAATATTGCAGACATGCCGAAATATAGGATACGGAATAAGAAGCTTGACTAGTGGCATGAGACCAGTATTCCTCGACATTCCGAGTTTCGCAAACATTGTCCTGCCAATTTAGGTAAGGTAGGAGTCGATGAGCGGCCCAACAATTTCCAATTTATAGGAAGCTTGCTCTTCTAAAATCAGATCGAGATTGCGCATTGCCATATTCAGTTTGCTCTGGCATTTCCATTCAGTGTCCAGCCATTTTCGCTCAACACCAAACTTCAACTCCACTGTTGAAGCATTCCAAAACCGTTTCGACCTTTTGGTGTCGTCGCTAGAAGAGCCAAGTTTAAGATTCGAAAAGCATTCAGCAAAATCACTGCTTTGGTTCCACCATGTTGTTCGAAATTTTGGAGGGAAATGGTAATAACTGCTGTGCTAATCGCGCCTGTGCTTCCGGGAGCAAAATGCATAGCAACCGACCACTGTGAGAGGTTGATATTTATTAATAAACCTCATGAATACATTTAATGAGGTTGATTAATTCATATTGACCCTGTATTTGGGTAGGTTATCTTGGGTAGGTTAGGGCATTCACATGATATTGAATGATGATATAATGGATTGTATATATTGCAGTTAAAGTATGTAAATAATTAAAGCACTTCTGTAACAATATGTAAGTGAAATTCATTGTTTGGCTGATGTTTTAGATTTGAGATTCGTAATTTTGGCTGAATTCTATTTTTGTCAATGATTTTGTCCGCAAGAATTAAGCATCATTATTAAATTTGGAGGTTTATATCGGTCCTTCCACTCTCTACAGACCTTTTACAACTGCATTGCCTCCGTCAAGTGACCAAGACCTTGTTCACCTCCCTGGTAATGTTATTGATATGATGACTTCTGGATTTTCAAAACTTATCCAGCGACAACGAGAACTACTCATCCACCTGTTTCAAAAATGGATGGTAAAAGTAAACCCTGGTTTCATCTATGCTAAATTAGTCCCTCAAAATTTTCTCCCACTTGTTGCCAAGGCTATGTCTGTACTGGTACTTCAATTTTTAATTTTTATTTAGTTGATTTTGCCGAATAATATGCCAGTCAAAAACACAATCTGATTTATCACGCTGCTCGATGCTTTGGAAAACGCCATGGAGATGTTGGTCCTAGAATGCCATTCGATAGAATGCCCTTTATAGCAGTGAAGGCCCACTTGGTCTTTTTTTAACAGTATTTTGTAATGCTGTTACACAACTAATTCAGATAAAGTTTGAGAAATGGTGGTTCTTTCTATGTTAAGCCCCAGAGATGGGGGTCGGGCATATGTGGGGCATTTATTTTTTTAGCAAATTTCCAATCAAATGCCCCACTGTCGGGCAATAAATATTGGTCAAATACCCCACCTTTTGGCAATAAATGGCAATAAACACTATTAAAATAAAAGTCATTTTGGTTCAAATTGCCCTAACTCGGGCCCAAATGCTAATCAAAATCATGAGCAGCACCAATGCACTTGAATAGTACAGCATGGGTGATTTCGTCATCACCACTTTCTGCCCTATCACCTTCATTACCATATCCATCCTGACCAGGTTCAAGACCATCCAACCACTCTTGAAAGTAGATCTCTTTCTACAAAATCATAACAATAAAATGTTTATTTTATTATTTTATACATACACTGTAATCTCTAAAATTAGCAATCTAATGCAAAAGTGTGTTACTATTTACAGTAATATTAGAACAACACACAAATATGGCAATATTTTACAGATGATAATTGAAAAATATCTAACTACTGTATACACATATATGTAAAAATCTATCCACAACAAGATACAAACAGGCATCATACTTCAGCAAAAATCTATTAAAAAATTTGTTTAACTCAAAACATGTACATATGTATCACAGTGACACAGTACATGGACACACACAATAGGGTCAAACTAGTGGCATTAAACACAAATATTACACCATAATTTTGTACAGTGTATTTATAAAATTACAGTACAAGAATAAAAACAACAAAGCAGAAATTTACCTAAACAACAATGAGATAAAGAAGAGACTCGCTATTGAGTATTGGGAATATAAACACAAATATTCCTTTTCTCAGACAAAATATTTATATTAAAAGCTAAAAGACAGCACATCGCATGCAAATTTAAAAAAGGCAAAGTTGGTATAGTAAAACACAAGTCATAATGATGATCGCAACAATGCAGCAATACCATGCTGTTTTCACAAAGTATCGCAGCCTGACACTCCTGTCGTTCCAAAGCTTCGATATTGGTTTTATAGTCAGAGAGATGTTCACTCCTCGACAGTCAACAGTCAATGAAACCACACATGGAATTTGGCACTCAATACCCATGATGCTTTGCAGCCTGCTGTCCAACCTCCTCTGGGGATGAGGAAAATGAGTGTCATTCAGAAATGAGAGTGCAACACACTGTGGGATTTTTTGTTTTCCCTCATGGTCATTGGAGGGAAATCCAAGGAAATCCTAACTGTTTGTTGATATTTTATTGCCAAAATGACTTCCTTGCTTGCGAATATTCGTTGAATCACTGGACAACAAGCAGCAAAAGTATTCAAAGGTAAGAAATTGTCCTTTTCTTGTGAGTTTATTCCGTATAATTTCCGTCTGAAGTTGAGCAAGCAGAAGCTTTGCTGTATCTTAAATGATGTTTGTGATGTTACTCTGAGTGTATATCCACACCGGGCGAGCTTGAAAAATATGCCCAGCCACGGTGGGAATCGAACCTACGACCTTTGGAATACTAGCCCAATGCTCTGCCAACTGAGCTACACGGTCAAGATGGGTCGAGTAAGTGATATTTTGGAACAGAATCTAGTTCCTTCGATACCAATGTAATATAGTAATATAATACGGTTCGAGTAACTGTCCTGACCGTGTAGCTCAGTTGGCAGAGCATTGGGCTAGTATTCCAAAGGTTGTAGGTTCGATTCCCACCATGGCCGGGCATATTTTTCAAGCTCGCCCGGTGTGGATATACACTCAGAGTAACATCACAAACATCATAATCACCTGAGTACACACAACACCAGCACAGAAAAATTGTATCTTAAATATTAAAATCATCATGATTGCTCATGATATAATACTAGAAATACATGCATGCAGCAAGCCCTCGCCTATATTTTCTAAACATTGACTTACATGAAGTACTGTATTAGTAATTGATCAACACTGAATGCAGGCTCGCGTTTACGTCAGTGTTGCCATGGCAACATGACAATCTTAAATTTTATATTTTTTTGAACAAGTCGCCAAAAATAGTTGAAAGATTATTGCTTTTAATTATATAACGATCAATTTCCAAATTATGTACGGTAGGTATGTTATTTTTCATTTTGTGAGCTTTGATTTAATGTAAAATTTAAACTGAATCGCTTCGTAAAATGTTTTGAAATGTTCATTGTGTTGAGTTTGAGGAGGCCATATCTTTCTCCTCCCAGATTAAGTACAACTAACAACATCAGAGTTTTGTATCAATCTGATTCTTTACAATGAGAACATGTACATATATATAAAAGATTACATAAAATTGAGTCGAATTCCTTACTATATAAGGTTTAACTATTACATCAATGAATTGACTGATTTGAATCCATGGAATGCAGTTCAAGTGGTTTTATCCAGTTATGCAATTCATAATTGTTTTATCTCATTAGTTCAATTGGATATACAAATGATATTATAGTTTAATTAATATGACAGAATATTTGAGCACATAAGTTAACACATTGTAATAACTAAACTGCTTTTGTCGTCTTTGCCGATGAACTGTTTTTAATACTTAATAAGTTCAAGTTGTGGAGTAATTTCAGTTAGGTCTTCAAATTAATTTGTTCTTCTTTACATTTTACCTTTTTTTCTTGAATTAAACAGGGTAATTTAAGGTAGGAAACTTACAGTTTGACTGAAAGGGAAAGCTGCATGTACTTTTAATACGCAATAAATTATTAGAAGCAACAAAATTCATAAACATTAATAATTCAAAGCAAACTTGCACTATATTTCATGATTCCGATAGTAAATCAATTCTTCTCATTTCTTCAAACAAAAATTGCTTCAAAGCTCATTGTGTGAAACGTGATTTTCCAAATATATGCTTTTGAAAATTGAAATCTTGCTTATCCCACTCCTAGCAAACAGCCATATTTTTGAGATTAGTCAGGAGGTCCACCCATGAACCATAGTCACGCACCCGCGATAATTGATGATCTTTAGACTTCGCTACTGCTTTCCTTTTTTCGGGTGTAAATAGCCAGGGGGAATTAGTACCCTCGCATGGCGCTTCACGCCGTCGGCTCGGGGAATATTTATCCATAAATGCTATTAAATAGATTCAGTTGGGATTCAGTTCTTCTCAATATTTCACAGATGCTGAAATTTGCATTGACGAAGATATATCACAAATGTGCCACAAAAGTTTAAAGGAACTCTTTCCTGAAGGAGGGGCAAAAACGTTGCTTTTAAGGTCCAAAATTTGGCAAATCATATCTTCTCCTCTGTCAGTTGTAACTAGTATTAAATGGTTGTATTATTAATTTTAATAATTGATATGGCACTGACACACTGTGACTATTTCAGACCAACAACATATTGCGAGAAAATCATAATTTTAACCTAGTGGCTTGGCTGCACTGATGGGCAAAAATGAATGCGAGTAACTCCAACTCCAAGTACAGCCTGCAGAAAACCTCGCATATCTTAGTGGATGCCCGCTTAAAGTGCATATGACATGAAATTTCTTGTTTTCTTAAATGAAAGAACTCTTTAAGCTGTAGTGTAACTTATTTTTCATTTTCTTGTTTTTATGGTTTGTTCCAGAGATATTTCAATTTGTTTGATATGTAAATGAGTGTGAATATGTCCTCTAATTTATGATGTCACGTTGGTTGCAAGGCTCAACATACACTGGCTATAAATGTATTAACTCTAAAAACTGTTGATATCAGTTCACGTTTTTCTCCAGTGTTTCATCACATTTAGCAGTGAGTGAAGTTTGAAATTATCCTGGATGATAGCAGTGATATTCAACCATTTCGAGGAGCTTGCAACTAACGTGACATCATAAATTAGCGGACATATTCACATTCATTTACATATCAAACAAATTGAAATATCTCGGGAACAAACCATAAAAACAAGAAACTGAGAAATAAGTTACACTACAGCTTAAAGAGTTCTTTCATTTAAGAAAATAATAAATTTCATGTCGTATATCTTTAAAGCCTGCCCAATCTTGCTGCAGCTGATGTTGCAGTAGCTCCCAGCAGTGTGTGAGAACTAGTTTTTGTTATTTCAGTTCAATGCTCAACTTTATTGTCTAGTGGGTAGTGTCCATGCCAATTTGCTGCACACTGGTGTGAATCTGGTTTATCTAATACTAGTACTGTTAAACTTTTAGATGCAAAGATAATTCATGTGATGGAAAACATTGCTCAAATTTTTCCATCAAAGCAAGGAAAATCATCTAAAAAAATTACCACAGATGTTGTTTATACAATTAAGGTGATTATTACACAGCAAAATTGAGAATTCTTACCTAGAAAAAAATTCTTGCAAAATTCTTATTTTAAGCAATATTTTGCTTAAAATAACAAAAACGAGAGAAAATATTCTTATCAAGAATAAATTTTACTTAAAATAAGTAAAAATTTTCTAAGCAAGAATAATTATTTTTTTAAACCAGCAAAAGTTCTTGCTTATATTCTTACCAAGAATGTCTATATATATATATATATACTTAACAGGGGCGGATCCAGGGGGTATCAAGCGTAGCTCAAGATACGGTCAGATTTTTCCAATTATGGATAGTAAAATAGTTTTATTGAAATATGCACCATTAATATTATAACATATTTTCACACAATTCATTTCTGTGTACAAAAAAATAATGAAAATTTTAGTTTACTGAGATTAACGAGGGCAAATTCTTTTGTAAAGTTTACAATTTACAGCTCTAAACGTAACTTTAGCAGCATTTTCAAAGCCTTGAATTATTTTTGACAAAGATGAGCTGAAAGCTTTCCGAAGGCATAACCCAAAAAAAATGAATGTCTGAAAAATGCGTTTGCGGTGTTCTGATACGGTCCGCAGTTCAAATGTTACTAAAAATAGTAAATTAATGAGGTATTTGGATACCTTGGAGGGGATCCAGCCAATCACAGGACGTGCATCTATGACGTCGGATACCCTCTGATACTGTGGCTGTGTTTTGATTACGCAAGAAATGAAATAATCAAAAACAGCTCGGAAACTTTGTCTCATATTGCTAACAGCCGCATTCTTCTAACGTTAACAACTGAGCCACACTGGAAAGTAGGCCATTCTAGCCTCGAAAAAGATCTGCGGCAGGCTAGCTATTTTGTAATACTAATTACTAATAAATTTCTGCTATTGCAGCAGTTCTCTTGCGGCAGCTTGTTGGTGCTTTCCGCCCATGAAACGCCCATGAGTGAGCAATGGCCTTACATTCAGAAACGTCCTTGAAATAGCACTCTGTGAATAGTGTTTTGGATGCTGATTCGAACAAGACTATTACAAAAAAGATATGTCTGAAGGGCTCGAAGTTATGTTGGGCGAAAGTTAATACTGTGTGACCTGTATGGCTAGTTTACATTGTTCAAGAATATTGAGTACTATAGTGAAATATATGATATTGCTTGACCTCTCAAAGTTCATAAATCACTATAATGTTGTATACCATGCCTGTATTACACAAAAGGTTTAAACAAAAAACAAAAGGCACTTGTGCTATCGTGCCTTATTGCCACTGGTTTAATTCAAGTTTATTGTCAAAGCAAAAATATTGCAAACAAAATTTCCTATGGCGTAGTATGCAAGTTTTGTATAGTCATTACAAGTGATATATATATATATAGCTTTGTTAGCATATTGCACTACATACTCTGGAAAATAGTCTATGGTCTCTATGACTATAGTCGTATAGACGAATTTGTCAATGACGTACCTATATGGTTGTGTATTTTATACCCAAGGCACATCATTATATCAGTGATATATATGTCTGTGCCAACGTGCTTTCATGCCTTGGGTATAAAATAATCATATATCAGTGATATATATGTCTGTACCAGCGTGCTTTCGTGCCTTGGGTATAAAATAATCACGTATCAGTTATTTATATGTCTGTGCCAGCGTGCTTTTGTGCCTTGGGTATAGAAGGGTATAAAATAGTCATATATCAGTGATACATTACCAGAAATATGGGACATTTTGCTCCCGCTTTTGTAGTCAGTGGCTAAGTCCGTTTTATATGCCTAACATTGCTTAACATAAGTAAAACGACTTCGCATTTTATTTCGAATCTCCAATTCAAGTATTATTCAACCAAAAACTGTGATTTTAAACTATATTTTGCAGTTCTTGCTGAGCACTTCCGGTATTTTGACCTTTAACCCCGCAAATTTTTATCAAGACTAAAAACATCGCAAATATTGCTGTGTTTTTATGTGAGAGAGCCTGGATCTAGTCTTTCAAAATAAACAAGAAACATGGGTGCTCGAAACAGCTCAAATTTGCATTAAAACTTGTCGTTTTTGGATATCAAGATGACCTAATTGCGGCATACAAAAACTGTTAAAAGGCGAACTTTTAAACGTTTCGTGAACTAGTTTCCCTGGAAATTACAGCGATTTATTTAGCTAAATTAACAGTTTGGACATCATTAAATATATCGCAAGCTCGGCACTTTGCATCGCCCGAATGGATGTTGCTCTATTCGTCGGATATTTACCTCTTGTGTCACAAGTTTACTATAAATTACACTATGAAATTCATCGAATTGCGAGTAAAAATACAACATTCTCAGGAACCTGCTAGACGTGTGCAACACTAGCGCTTTTTGTTTAGAAATATTGCTTGTTCGTGTTGCTACTATAGTAGAGCTCGGCAACCATGAAATATTTAAACAAAGTATATTAAAATTTGATATTTTGATCAACTCCCATATAGTTTATAGTAATATTTGGTCGCCATATTTGGTCAAAGTGGGCATGTCCGTCGCCATCTTGTCCCATATTTCTGGTAATGATATATGTCTGTGCCAGCGTGCTTTCGTGCCTTGGGTATAAAATAATCGTATATCAGTGATATATATGTCTGTGCCAGCATGCCTTATGTGACACTTCAAAACAAAGACTCGGTCGCAAAACGTTTGAAAAGAAACAATGCCTTTCACAGTGCAAATTTACAGTAACAAACCAAACAATGATTCAGTCATTTTAAAACCAAGTTAACCAATCATATCCAATATTACTCAACACGTGGTCAGTTTACATGTGGCTTTAAAGATCTTTAACGCTTCATATGACCATTGTCATGTTGCTCTTTGCCTTGGCATTGTTCTCCTATTAAAGGACTCTCCATTAGGGAAGATGCAAGTGGAGCCTGTGCACTTCACACGAAAGTAGGAAAAGATCGCTATCGATGCATATCCAATTTCTACTTCGATTTGAAAGCATTTGTCAAGTTTCCTTGCATTGACCATGTCAAATACAATGGGTTCATCGCTGAGGTTCATCGGATTGATAGCGTATCAATGTAAGTACACGTAAAAAATATTTCATCCTTGTTACTCAAAAGGCCCTGTCACACTATTGCATATGGAGAGAAACATATGAGAAATGTATGAAAATTAATAAAATAATTTTCATATGCACAAAAATCCTTTGAAATGCCAGCATATTTTTGAACATGCTTCAAAAAAATTTTCTGCCTCGCCGTACGCCAGCGTATGCCACCGTACGCGACCGTTCTTTAAACGTATCCAACCTGTGCCTAACGTACCCCTGCATATGCCAGCGTATACCAGCGTATCAGTAATATTTTTCATGTGCTGGCATACGCTAGTACAATACGCAATAGTGTGACAGGGCCTTAAGACTAAGTTTGTGTTGTCGTTTTTGTGTGTTTAAATTCATGTTGGTATATGTGCAAAGGGTTATATTTGGTTTCTATATCTAAAGTCGGAAATGTCAAAAAAACACACACTGCGCTCATGTCTTTAAATACTTGTAAATTCAAGACAGTTTTGTCATTTTCATTTGAATCGAGAAATATATATACTGTTAACATGCTGCATGTATATGTATATATATACAGTGTATTCATAACATGAAGCAGTGTATAACTTAAAAACTTAGCCTTATCAACCAACCTGGCCCAGTGAACCTGGACTATACCTGCAGTGTCACTAAAATACTTTCATGTGCAATAGATATGTTAAAGAAATAGAAATCGATGATTTTTGAACAATTTAACTAAATAATAGGTTGGGAATTGAATGCGTAACATTTTTGGTTATTTTTATATCCGTTGTGTTGTTTGGAAAAATTTTAATACACTATTCTTTATTCCGGCACATTCTTGCACATTCTTGAACAGTCACCAGATGCAGCAGTAAACTATGTTAATCACACCTTGCTATTGACTATTGTCCCCTAGCATTTCGCTAGCCGACATTTGTGAATGCATGTGACAAAGTAAGATCATGCATGTTTCTCAAAGTAAGATCATGCATGTTTCTAAGATGATGGCACTTCTCGGTATATCTATTTCGGTACTTCACAAGCCTGTGCAGGAAACAAAATGATGTATATGTGGCATTGCACACATCACTTTCTTAAATCTGCTCGCCCAGATAAAGGTCTCTTCACATGGCATGGTGTTGAAATGGGATGGTATCTTCTCGTCTGGGTTATAAAGTCGCATTTTGGGTTGACATGGTTTCTCAAGTGGAGTCTGTCGATAGATTTCTTAATCAATTTCCAAGCTTCATTGAAAGGTTTTGGAAATGGGAGATCTGATTTTGCAATTTTAAGGTTATCCAGGTGGCACATATTGTTATATGCCAGGCAAACGGTTGACATTGCTTGTCGAATATCCTCATCAGAATGCGAATCTTTCATCTTCTTAAATTTCTTGAATAGCCACAAAACTGTCACCAGAAAGGCTTGTGCTGGTGACTCCGACCTAAATTGACACAGACATTCCAATTCTTAGATTACACTTAAAACTCTTAAAAAAGTTAAGCTTAAAATTTGATAAACCTAAAATGAAAAACTTTTACTGTAGCATGGCAAATAAGTTGAATTGTATAACTTATACTTGTGACCATTAGTTATCCGCTTAGTAAGTGATACATTCCAGTTTATAGAATTATTCAAATGTAAAGGATTAACAGGATACATGGGCAGACAGTCTGATTAACCCATTGAGCGGCAGCACTCTCCCCTTGACGAGTAAAATCAAAGTAAATCTGACAAAGTAAAATAATAAAGTAGGGCACATCAGGGTGCATTGCCACTTAAAATATTAAATTACACCCATGTCTCATTTCAGCCAGACGTTTGTCTCTGTTTTTATGCATGACATAATGCTTTAAATCAGATACATTAATTAATAATAATTAATCAATGCCAATCATAAAATGTACAATAATGAAATGTGCATGCTGTGGTAGGTCATATGACTCGTATGCAATTTATATAAAAATATTGAATTTGTGAAAGAAGATACTAAAACAAACCTATAAAGTGGCTGCCAGTACTCAATATGACCTCCAGCACTCACAATAAAGAAAAGCCCCCTTGACCAACTGTGGAATGCTTTTAGACCACCAGTATCTTTATTGCAAGCTGTCTCTTCTATTAGTGACTGGTCTTCAGTAAATGTTGGATTGCAAAAAAATCTGCAGTTCCTTCAAAATGTAAAAGAAGCACAAATTACACAGCACAAGTTACACTTGAAAATAGAAAAGGCAACATTTGAAACTTATATCCATGGAGATGCATGTTCTAATAAGTTCCAACTCTAAAAATAGACACATATAAGAAATGCATGCTTACTTTATGGAACCTTATGCAATATATAATTATCAATAAAATAAAACATTGTCATCAAGTTTAGATAAGTGTCTGATTAAGATTAGATTAGAGTTAGACTATGATAATAGATTATGATAGGGTTAGAGTTGGGGTTAGATTAGGTTCACACAACCCAATAAGTTATTTAGTTAAATCGGTTTACAATCACAATAGATTATTGATTACAATGCCTGGACACCATCAAGTGGCAGCACTCTCCCCCTGCCAAGTAAAACACTCTGGCATTAGACAGAGTAAAATACTAAAGTAGGGTGCATTGCCACTTAAAGGGTTAGCTAATGTCACAAACACGAAAATGAAGCTCTGTAGCCAAATTGATGTACTTTCTGGAAGGGTGTATTTCAACACAATTGAATCACATCAATACAGCTTGGCTGCTAATGGGGTGTTTGTTTTAAATGCACTAAAATAAGGGATTAGATCCCATACACTTAATGAAATTACATGCAACAATGTTTTGGGTTTGGTGTGAAAGCACAAATAAGTTCTCTTACAGTAGTTGTATTTGCAGGAGTGACAGAATAATTATGGCATCCTCAGTATATGCTGGATGAGTACAACTATTATATTAACATTTATCAGTAAGGCAAGGGTTTCTGCATGCATGTATTTTCTAGTATACAAGTATTTCACACATGAATATATTTGTCTTTGCCCTTGACTCCAAACATAGGTCCCTGGCCTGGACCATCATTGCTGTTCCCAATTCATCCTACAAGGATGCCACTCAGCGCATCAAGAATTTGCATGAGGTTCATGCCCACAAGAGTTTGACAACCACACCTACATATTTATTTTGCTTTTTACAAATCTAATCTGGTTCTTGGTGACAATTATTGTAAAAAGATGATTGACTGTTTTATACTTTGCCACTTAAAGGGTTAACAGGATGCATTAACCCAGAGTAAGGAGTAAAGTAATACTGTTCTGCTATATTGAGTAACTGGCAGATTAATTAGGTAATTAGTGATTCCGATATTCATAGCTTTCAAACAAAAAAATGTTGGCGAAAATTTCTGCAAAAATTTCTCTAAACGCCTTAAATCTGGTCAAATCAGATTTTGAGATAAACATTCAATAATCCTGTGATAATCATGTTGCTTAAGAAGTGTTGCTTGGAATGATACAAAAAAGTATCATTCAAAAGCTTAAACCCTAATCTTTATTAATTGGAAAATAAATCTGTGCACTGAATATTAATATTATTGTATATTGTTAGTGGACATGTGGAACTTCTGAAACAATTGGACGTTGAACCACACACCTACAAATTTGCTTTGCAATACTGACCCAGGCACTTCGAAAATTTGTTTGAGTCATGGAAATAGCGATTTACTATTGGTGTATTGCACTATGGGACTGTTTTGGGGTATGATTCCTTTGTTCTTGTTCACCAAAACAACCCCATGATGCAATGGTAATTTCGAAGTAGCTTATTTAGTTTGCATACTAAATTATTGTAGTAAAACATGGGAGGCAAATATTTTTTTTCAATTAAGGTGGCTCCCTACAGTTATAGTCCAATTTAAAACATTGTATAGATCAGACATCATCCTTGCGACTCACGTGTGGAATCTTCATGGCCCAGTAAAAATCTTGAAAAAAGCTGTGGGAAGTTGTCATTCAACTCATTTCACATTTAGTGTTTTATGTACTGAATCCGATATAACTACAGTATAGTGCAGATGGTTACGAGTTGTTTTATACGAAACGTCAAAGTTTTCACACCCATTTTCACAACAAAACTAAATTTAAGAAACGCTGGATCAAGTCAATGCGTTATTGTATTCTCAATCGTATTTTGAACATATATCTTTTATTTTCATTTCAAATAAGTAAAAAAATATCTCTGTGAAACATTATAAGCCAAAAACTCAAAAATTGAAAATTAATAAAAAGCCAACTATAAACTGTACGCGTTTTGTGTTCCTCACACATTATAATTTACATGCATGCGCAAATAGTAATTATGTCGAATCGATATTTTGTCACATCAACAACTACCTAACTTTAGGACTATTTTTCTCGCGTTTCCTTTGGTGAAATTTTCTTAAACTGTGCACAAGCATGACCATTACTCAAACATGTCAAAATTTCAAAAAATTCTATAAGACAGATTTTTTGTAGTCGTTATTCATGAATATCTCAAAACCTGCCTTGAAACATCCCTTCAAATTTTAATATGTCATTCCTCTTTCAACCATAAATCTTTAAAAAAAATTCAGAAAAAATGACTGAAGGAAAAAAATACTGCCGTTTGATTGTAAAATTGGACAATAAAAGTGCAAAAGATTAAATGTTTTGGTTGCCATGGCAACACTAACACTGTTCCTATTTGTTTATATATGGACAGCATAAGATTTCCAAATTTTCATGGAGATGATTATACAGTGCGAACCACAAATTAGTTATGTATGAGATTTGGGCATTGTGTCTTCGAATTAGGAGGGTAAAACATAAATACATGTGAAATGTTTTTTGTTTATAGTGGAAACATCGTTTGCAAAGTTTACATTTCATATTAGTCACATGATTACAAAATCCAGGGGTTCTTCTATAAAAGAGGTGGTCTGTAGGATGTAGGAAAGACTTTACAGAAGCAGAGAAAGCCACTATATAAAAGAAATTGCAAAGGGCAAAACAACCAAATCAATTGCTGAAAGAATAAATCGCCATGTGGTCACAGTGACAAGATTTTTGCAAAACCCTTCAAAGAGGAAACCTCGTTCTGATCGCGGCATTAGAAAATCAGTGTCAAAGC
>CACRXK020003369.1:15630-36642 GCA_902702795.2 Paramuricea clavata | reverse complement strand
CAAAAGTTATATTATGCATAGATTGCTAATTTGTCCTCCAGATGCATCGTCATCGGCACTGTGACGCCATGTGTAATGTCTATATCACAGAGTAGACTACATACAGAGACGTAACTAGTGTACCCACCTTTTTTGTGCGCATGCTCGGCAAGTTACTAGATGCATGCATCTGATTGGATGACGACCTGATGACGAATCACTTTGAACTTGCTGAGCACGCGCAGTTGATCATTTTTTGCCCGGTCGCCTGAAAAAAAGTGGGTACATGAAAACGTAAGCTTGTGCAGTGTTTACAACGGTCAGTTAAGCCTGGTTCACACGATGAACTAAGCATAAGCAAGCGGAACCTTTGATGTGCATAAGCATAAACATAAGAAGAACAAATCACGGTTGTGTTCTTATGCTTACGTTTATGAACATCAAAGGTTCCGCTGCTTGTGCTTATTTCATCGTGTGAACCAGGCTTTACGTCTCTGTATGTCTCTACTCTATGTCTACATGTAAACTCTTGATTAAGTCAGTGGCAGAAACAGTGGCGGTGCTTCCTAATATGTGATCATCCTTTAGGATGTAAATGTTCTTCCAATTTTCGAACATTGGCCATTGCGAGCCCGGTCTGCAAGCTTCCAGTGTTGAAAAATATTTTAACCACTCAATTTCGATGTAATATTGCGAGTAAAAGTTTATCAAAACTTGCGATGCTTACACATGCGTTAAATTGTGCCATATTTACTCAACGACAAGGGACTTCAATTTGAATCCCAAATGTGAATAATTTCAATACACAGACAATAGCTTTACATGCGGTGGAAAGGAACTGAAGGATTAAAGATTGGTTTTCATCAATGACGCCGACCAACCGCCGACTCATTGACGGTACACAACGGATTTTACTCGTGAGTAATCACCGAGAATGGAACTCGTCGAGTGTCCGCGTGATATGGAAGCCTGACTTTAAGAAGCTACAATATTGGTTGGAGACGAAATTTACAAAATCGGGCCTGCAAAGATTCTGTTGAAAATTCCGATGATTTCAGCCTGCATGGCTAAGTTTGGCATTGGTTTTATAATAAAATCATGGTGACACAATGGTTATTAAATTTTTTTACACTTAAATTTCTTAAAATTTAATGCCAGCATGTTCTCTTCCTTACTGTATATTATGATTGTGAATTGTATGACACCCGATGTATAAGTAAATACATCTTATATTTTTAAAAATTTCCCAACCGCTTATATAGCTAAGTGAATATAGTTATAAAGACACAATTTTATATGCCATAGTGTTATCATCTCTTCTCATACAGCCAATTACGAACGAAAACCGCCCACGGCCCACAGGATTGGATCGATCAATTTTCAAACATGCATAACTATTCCTCTGCATGCAACAAACATACATCTTCCATAGTTACAATACGATATAAAAGACAAGGGGGGGGGGGGGCAAGGGGATGGGGGCAAATGCCCCCCGCCCCCAAATTCGGAGGCCTGGCGCCGCCACTGACTATATGCATCTGCCTAGCTGACAAAGCCAGAAGAATATTAAGCTTGCGTGTCTCATTAATTATTCTTGAGTCTAACAGCTTTTAAAACAAACGAAACATTATTATTTTTTATAGCTATTAACAAGCGTATTGACAAGCTACATACACCAAGGTCTTGTTCAGCTTTGTTAATAAAACATCCTTCAACACCAAGCGGAATGTATTATATTAATCCCGAAGGACTTGGTTCATCGCCATTGGTTCAAGTATACTGTAATATGACGTCAGAGAATGGTGTTGGTGTGACGGTGATTGGACATGACAGTGAATCAAGAACACTTGTGAATGGATTTAAAGATGCAGGTTCTTACAGAAGAGGGATTGAATATAATATTTCCATGGAGCAGATTGTCGCCATTATAAAGCAATCCAAGAATTGTGAGCAGTTTATAAAATATGAATGTTACCATACCGTTTTATTGTACACTGCTACACCTTTTGGTTGGTGGGTATCACGTCAAGGTTCACCGATGGATTACTGGGGTGGAGCGGCAGTCAACAGTGGAAAATGTGCATGTGGAATGACCAACAGCTGTGCAAGTGGAGGGAAATGTAATTGTGACGCGAATGACCGGACATGGCGTGAAGACAGTGGATATCTGACTGACAAGAACACACTGCCTGTTACTGAGCTGAGATTTGGAGATACCGGTAACGCTATTGAGAAAGGATACTACACACTGGGAAAATTGCGATGTTGGAGTTAGGAGCGAACATTTTTGAGGGATAATAAACTGAAACGTTATGGTTATCACTTAGCAAAACATAGGACAAGTAATATAGAACACGTCTTTGGTAAAAGTGCACAATTAAAAAAAGCTGAACACAAACGTAGAACTAATAGGACATAATTATCACTAACAATATGCGCACTGTGGGTGGTTACCTGACTATATTAACTTCATGCTAGATATTCAAGGTTAGTACTATGCTTAATAATCAATATGCAGTTTCTTATAGCTTTATATAAATATAGGAAATTTGTTTCATGTTTAAGTAGAATGATAGAAAATGTTGCACTATAGAATTTAAACTGAAAAGAATAAAAGTGGATGATCAGAATATTGTTTTACGTCATTCCTTTATATGGGGTTTCAGAAAATGGTAGCCTTATAGCATTAATGAGTTTAAGATACCCCGGTTTCGGTGTACGGGTAGCATGATTTTGGTTAGCAATATTTTCGTCGATGTCTGTACCTTTACTCGTAATTAAGGTGCACATTTTTCGCATTATATCATTGTCTAGTGCAAGAAAACAGAAAAAGTATGATCGAATTACAGACATCAGTGAAAACTAGTAAACAAGATGACACTACTCGTACCCGTACACCGAAACCGGGGTATCTTAAACTCGCTAATAAGAAATTGCCCTCTCTTGGGACTGTTTACCAAAATACTGTGAGGTGCCCTTATTTGGTGTTCCAGAAAAAGTTGCAGAAACAAAACTCATAGTACGTCACTTGAATGTTTGAAACACATGCATGTGAAATACATATAGGTGATTTACTCGCTCATTTGAATGGCACAACAGTTTTAGTTCATAACTGTCACAAGACAAAACTCAAAGTGCCTTTTGCTTGTGTGATGGTCACTTTTTGGCACACAATTACATTTTTTGGCACTGTAGCTACTATATACGATGGCTAATCTTAGTCAATGAGAATAAGGAAATTGTTTCATGTATATATTATTTTAAAAGGAAATAAACCTTTGTTGTTGCTAATAAACCTTGCTTAAATTATTCAGTAAAACATACAAGTGTATCGCGTCTATAGCACAGTTCAGACAACATGTACAGTTATTTCTATAGTCAAACTTCAATATGGCGGAATGACCAGCTAGGGAAACTAGTGGCCAATTAAAGGATACACATTTATAACTACTCAGTATAAATTATATATGAACGTCCTGGTTATTTATCCATGCACCTAAGTATAGCATGGTCTGATTATATTAAGTATATATAGGCAGTCCTGGTGTGATTAACCAGACTATAATTAGCCTGCTTGCCGCCTGGAATTTCCAAGTGGGGATATATATATATATATATATATATATATATATATATATATATATATATATATATATATATATATATATATATATATATACGATATTGTTATATATATATCCAAACCGCGCCAGCAGAAGAGCTAGGGTTTCGAAGGTTGTGGAACTGAGGTAGGATAGCCCCACTCGAGTAGGCCTTAGTCTCCTTCGCAGCCGCTCTGCGAAGGTGACTAGTAATCCCTCTTCTCGACTAAGAAATTAATTAAATTTATCAATTTACTTGCATGGAAATTAACATGCATCACGCATGCACGTCACAAATGTAACTGAATATCAATGACACAGCTTGTGAGTATACGCTGAAAAACGTTTGGAAGTGGACCAGGGCAAATCTTTCTGCATGGTTATTCTATAGCACGAGTCGATTACTTAGAATGATATTTTTCGAATTGCCAAACATAAATCCGCAACAATCGATCCCCATTATGTTACGTTCTATTGCAGAACTTGGCATGCATATAGGATTGTATGTTGTGTGCACGATCATGTCGCATTATAAATGAAATTTGACATCTGAAGTGTGTTTACCTGCATGAATAATTTTCTTCACCGAGAAGCATATTTTGAAATTCATCGCGCATCAAACAAACTACACAAAAGGAATAATGTCGAAATTAAAACAACCTAGCTTTATAACAAATGTACATGCATGTTCCATGCATTGCATGTGTGCGTAGAAACACGCATGCTTGCATGGCCGATTGGCAGCATGGATTAATGGATTGGTAATAATTTCACTGGACTCTGCAGAGTCATCAGGGATGTTAGAATGTTAGGGTTCCAGCACCAAGTGAAGTGCAAGAATCCAAATCATTGAAGTCCACCTCATCAGGGATGACAGTTGTATATTTCCGAAATTACCTTGAACCACCTAAAATTGCATTCCTGCATTGCTTAAAAGTTGCAGTTTTTGCTTACAGTGTAAATAAAACAAAAGTTATTCCGAATAATAAAACAAAACTTCTTTTATTTTATTTTATTTTTGCTGAAATTATCAGCCGGAAAAGAATTATTCCGAATAAGGAGTGCATATAATATATTAACACGCAATTTGTAAAAACTGTATATTTCGAATCTAAATCTGATTCATTTTCAGCAGTGTTCGGGTTAGGTCAAGGTTAACGTTATTTAAGTGCATGCTTGCATGGTTTTTAATGTTAGGGACCGGTCATAAAGTAACTGCATGCTAGGGTGGGCCGGAGGGAAAAATAGGTTTTCCAAAAAAAACCCGGTGGCCTAAACTAAGAACCTAGAAAAAAATTCAAAGCCCATCGTAAGTCATTGGAAAAATTTCACGACCCATCCTGCTATACATGAATATGTACAGTATAGCAGTCACTTTGATCAAACCATGCACTGAGTCACTTTGTCATAACTTTATAGAACAAATTAATTGGTTACATATTTAGAGTTTAGTATATAGTTTACACACCAAATAGATGTGATTTGAAATTGAAGAATCTTTATTTGATATCTCTCTTTATATTAATAGTACAAAGAAGTTCAGTCTTGTAAGGGACCGGTCATTATTTATGGAAGGGGGGGGAGGAGAATTTTTTCTTTTCTAAATTTTTAAAATGGAAAGCCCCCCCTAAAAGAACAGAAATTTAATGATGACCCCCCCTGCATATTAGAATATTTTTCTTTGACCTCCCCCCCATTTTCATTTTTACTCATCAAATGGGGATACCCAGTGTTAATTATTAAACAAGAATATGGAACTGGCAAGATATTAACGTCGACCAAAAATATATATTATAATATTAGCAGAAAATTATAATTAAAAGAGGAGTATTTTTATATATAGCACTAAAATCAGGTTTCCATTTGGTCTGGGCGATTGTAACCATGTTTATGGCTGCAACTAGACTTGATGGTACGCAGTATTGCCATAGCAGCTGCGCGGCAACAATGAGAGTAACAATCAGTAATATTAGCAGTGAAAAGGAGATAGCAATGACAATTCTGCCAAGGCATACCTACGAAATACAATGTATAGTGGTCTATACATCCTATTTTATATGAGATTAAAAATTATATAAAATAAAATTATATATACCACATATACTACTAGAATGAACATGGGTGGGTGGGTGGGGAAAAGGTATCGAAGCGCTAAATTTGCTGCAGCTAGGCAAAGCATACAATGGCAGAATGAATACCCAGACCGAAGCGCTGATCACAAGGCATCAAACAACCCCCTTTGATTGATATGACGTCACAGACTCCCCTCAGCGGATGTGACCTGCATAATACATCCGCTGTTAACCTTGCTTAATTTAAATGTATTTAACCACATCAATAATAATACATTGTCAATTTAACTAGTCTGCAACCCGTAAAGACTGATTTGCATACAGCACACACAAGACAAGATAAATCCAGACTATTTCACATCAGTGACCATGATTTAGTTGCAACATTTACAACGAAATGGATACCAGGTTATTAATTTAAGCAAATTCCTTCAAATTGAATTGCAACCCCCCCCCCCATCATTTTCTTGAAAAGATTTAATAGCCCCCCCCTTCTAGTAATTTATTTCTACATATGGCCCCCCCCTTATTTTTTCCCTCCCCCCTTCCATAAATAATGACCGGTCCCTAATACTGCCCTCAATCCTCGAAGATTGTTTCCATGCATGAGTACAGTCTCTGACGTGTATTTGTGCTCGTCTATTGCTTCGATCTTCGAAGTTAGTAAATCTTCCACAGCACTCAGCTTACAATTTTGCAGTAAGCCAACAACCTTCGGTTGACAAACGGGAGTTTTCTTGGATATCAGTGCGAATTCTATTGGATTTTTCATGTTTTTGCATCATCGTGATCATGATTCATGAATAAACGCATAAACATTTGATCTTTAATTTTGAATTCATTAGATTTATGTTAGTTTTGGTTACTCTCTGCATATAATTAAAAATTCAATTCTAAGTTTGAAGACCAAACACGGAGTACAGGATAAAGACACCGCAAGCCAGTGTACTACACCAATGTCGAGTGCTTCCCACAATATTACAACTTATAAACAAAGATAATTTTGGAAAAACCGTAGGGCCAGCACCAGTCACAAAGATTATTGGCAGAATCAAGCACGAGTCTCTGAGAATGGTACTGAAAAAATCTCTCAAGTAGATTTGTGCATGTGCTTAGCTTATTAAATCAGGGACAAGGTACCGTATGACAGCATTAAAAACTTTAGTCTGACTCTATGTCTTCAGAATCTGATTCTGAGGAAGGGTGATGTGGATATTTAATAATCAATGCCTGTAGATGTGACTTACAAAATATTAATGATATTGACAATAACAGGATTATGTTTTTATTTAATTTTAAAACTATTATTTTGTTATATTGAATAGTTGTAGTACGTATTGAGTGCAAACAGGCTATATGTGTTTCATGGCCCATCCATTTGCACAAAAACAAATTGATGGTCCACCCAAACTGATGAAAATAATTTCATGGCCCGTCCTTAATTATTTCCTCCGGCCCACCCTAGCAGTTACTTTATCGGACCGGTCCCTTATATTTAAGTCCACGCAAAGGTTTATCCAACTTGTGTAGTTTAATATATATATATATATATAGTTGGGATAATGGAATCTCATGGTGGATCGGGCGGATGCCTATACTAAAAATCTGTAACTTATATCAATGCTTTAAATAGTACGTATAAGCATGATTTTTTTTCTGTGTTGGTGAATATGATGCTTGTGATGGTACTCAGGTGAATATGATGCTTGTGATGTTACTCTGAGTGTGTATCCACACCGGGCAAGCTTGAAAAATATGCCTGACCACGGTGGGAATCGAACCTACGACCTTTGGAATACTAGCCAAATGCTCTGCCATCTGAGCTACGCGGTCTGGTCGGTTCGAGTATGTGATATTTCGGAACAGAATCTAGTTCCTTCGATATCAATGTAATCTAATAATCATGATTTTTTTTCTGTGTTGGTGTAATGTACTCAGGTGAATATGATGCTTGTGATGTTACTCTGAGTGTGTATCCACACCGGGCAAGCTTGAAAAAATATGCCTGACCACGGTGGGAATCGAACCTACGACCTTTGGAAAAAAAGTATCACATACTCGAACCGACCAGACCGCGTAGCTCAGTTGGAAGAGCATTGGGCTAGTATTCCAAAGGTCGTAGGTTCGATTCCCACCGTGGTCAGGCATATTTTTTAAGCTTGCCCGGTGTGGATACACACTCAGAGTAACATCACAAGCATCAGTACGTATAAGGCTAATAATACCACAAAACACAGTGTTTTGGAGATCCCAGCATGCAGTATTTCCGGCAAACGCGAAGCAAGTCAAGCTGGAGGCGGCAAATGAGCATAGCCTTATAAGAAATATTCCTTTATTACTGTATATACCAACCATGCGACCTTTAATTGTCTAGTGCACTTTTCAGGAGGAAACATACTTTTTAAAAAGGTGGGCTACCTTCGTCACATCTACTGTGCCTGTGATGGTTTTCCTCAAAGTGAAGCAAGAATGCAATCAAAATATCCAACACATCCCCACAGGAAAAACAATGAAAGAGAATCGGAAAGATGCACGAAAGACATTTTGAAACGTGACCAATATAACCTCACGTCCTCACCAGAAGACACGTTAAATTAATCAACGTGTTTGCATGAATAATGTAGGCTACAATGAAGTTTGACAACTGGTGTTTAAGTGTGTTTACCCAATTCTGGAGATTGATCCATTTAATCCTATAAAAATTCCTTTTTTGACATGTTATCAAGAGGCGTGTACACACTAAAACTGGATACGATATAGGTACACGCATTCCTTGCGTCTCGCGGAGCTAAAGGATTAAGAAACTACAATCATTGCCAGAAACTATGGGACATGCAGCTGCTGTAATTTCGTATAATTTGCAAAGGAATAGCGCGGCCCCCGTTCCCCCAGTTCAATGTTGGGCCGACAAAAACATGATGTCTGGTTGCGAGGCGCCAACATTGAAACGGGTGGGGGGAGGGTGGAAAAAATGTATCAGTAAATGGTATATTACAACCGAATGCATGTGAAAACTATAGATTGTGCCAATCTATATTGTCAAAGATTGTCTGTCGAAGTAATACCATTACTCTTAAATGTAACTTAATTCAACTTGTAGACATCATCAAGCTGTGTACGCAGTTACATTTTCATAATTTCTTCATTCCTTTTAGGTCGTTTAGCAATTTCGTGGCAAACGGACGATTTTTGTGCACTGTGTTGGGAGTATCTATTTGGAGCGGGTAGCGGGTAAAAGGAGCGGGTCGCGGGTAAAAGGAGCAGGTAATTAAAAAAAGGAGCGGGTAATTAAAAAAGGAGCGGGTAATTAAAAAAGGAGCGGGTAATTTCCCAGGTGCGCGCCGGCAATCACTTGAGCCTGTTTGCTTTCTCTTGGACGACGCTCGAAATTTGAAGATTATGAAGGCATTTATAATCGTTCAAATCATTCATCAATCCTAATTAACCTCTTTATTTGAAAGAATTAGTTATTTTTATTCTAAAGGTATGTTCCATGTTTTTATTCAACTATTTCAATAGAGTTAGTGATGCATAAATGCACAGTTTGGAGAGAAAAAAGCCGAGACAGACTGTAGGTCAGTGGCGGAAATTCACTTTTTCCGGTGGGGGGGGGGGCAAAGCCTCCTAAATTTCCGACAATTGCAAAACTTTCAAATTTCCGACGTACCCCACCCCCCATTTTCACTCGAAAAGACTGTTTTTAGCCCTCTTTTAGGTCAAAATTTCCGAAAATTCGTCAATTTTCCGTGAAGGTGGGGGGGGGGGGCGGCTGCCCCCCCCCGCCATACCAAGAATTCCGCCACTGCTGTAGGTTTTCGAGTAGCACTTGTGTTATAATACTTTTTGTCCATTTGGTGACCCAAAAACGTTGCGTTAGTGCATTGTACGTATCTTCAGCACGTCACAGTAAGACATGTTCAGGCTGTTAATATCTGTCAATTTAACATTTGATAGAATTTTCGAGATTTTTTATGTGAAATGAATAGTTTCACTTAGTAAAAATAGTCCTCACGTTGTTTCAGTTACACTTTCATAAAAAAATGTCTTTTTTTGCTTTAAAATTCCCCACCGGCGCTTAGCACCTGGGAAATTACCCGCTCCTTTTCAAATTACCCGCTCCTTTTAACCGCTCCTTTCCTAATTACCCGCTACCCGCTCCAAATAGATACGCCCCACTGTGTTATACAATGTTTGCGTGTGTTAATTAGGAAATAGCTAAAATCCGGCTAGTGAAACATTGCCTAGGCTATATTCAAAATCAGATTTAATTAATTTAAATGCTTGTAGTGCTACATTTTAGTAACAATTCATTGAATTCCATGTATATTGGTAACGGTATTGGAATTCTATTTAAAGAAAACTGACAACTGCGCCATCTTGTTAGCATAACTAAGCGCGTAGGCCTATATGTGTACGATCAATATGGAAACGAATCTCACCACGAATCGCACTATATTTTCATGAGCTCACACGTCATAAAAGCCTGAATAGCAGACAATATAAAAAAATTCACCTTATACGTTTAAAGTCCAACATATTTTACAAGACAGCACGATTTTTCACAACGAACTGACAAAGATACGAATGATTTTCCAACAACGATTCTCACTTTCTGTCTTAAAATAGCCAATGACGATATAGATTTACTTACAGTTTTGTAGTGAGCATCGTTCCAAAACGAACTTAAAAAGGGATATCTGCAAAGCTTACCGTTTGTAATTAAGTAAAATGGTTTCTTGTACCCATATGAATATGAAATGTAAGATATATAAAATTTATATCAACGCTAATCAGCGTTTTTGAAGGACAGCATGCAACTTTTTTAGTACATATCCGCGGATGGATATAATATCTAAAACTACCAAAACGTTACCCATATGCTTTGATACTGGAATATATGTTATTGCACGGTATAAACTTAGATCTAAAACGTGTAATTACCAAATTCCATATACCGTTGATCACCACCAAGACAACCATATATTGCATGTGTCGTGAAACATGGCATTTATCATTTAATTAATTTAAACGCTTGTATATATAGTGCCACATTTTAGTAACAATTCATTGAATTCCATGTATATGGTAGCGATATTGGAATTCTATTTAAAGAAAACTGACAACTTAGCCATATCTTGTTAGCATAACTAAACGCGTATTTACGATCAATATATGGAAAGAATCTCACCACGAATCTCGCTATATTTTCATGTGCTCACATGCCATAAAAGCCTGAATAGTAGACAATATAAAAAAAATTCACCTTATACATTTAAAGTCCAACATATTTTACAAGATAGCACGATTTTACAAGAGATTGCTGCTGTAATTTCATATAATTTGAAAGGAATATAGCGGCCCCCGTTCCCCCATGCAGTTCAATGTTGAGCCTACAAAGATCCACTGGGAAAAAAAGTGAAATCCATACTACGAAATTAGCAATTGCACCACTAAATCCATAGTATATCCATACTATTTCCTTACTATATTCATACTATGGAAATATACAATTATTATGGATAAGCAAAATCCATTCTATTTCCAATAAAGATCCATTCAATTTCCATACTGGAATTTCAAATTTTTTTCGAGGCGCCAAACATTGAAACGGGTGGGGGGAGGGAGGGTGAAAAAAATGTATCAGTAAATGGTATATTTCAACCGAATGCATGTGAAAACTAGATTGTCTCAATCTATATATTGTCATGCAAAGATTGTAGACTTTGCTTAGAGACAAAATTTACAAAATCATGTCTGCAAATATTCAGCTTGCATGGCTAAGTTTGGTTTTTCAGTGGTCAAAAATAAAATGACTATATATAGTGACAGAATTAATGCATGGTTATTGAAATTTTTTATACTTAAATTTCTTACGTTTCTTTAAATTTAACGCCAACATGTTCTCTTTCCTACTGCATGACATGTATATTATGATTGCGAATTGTATACGTATATGACACTCGATGTCTAAACATAGTTAACTATGGTCTAAAGTAAATACATCTTAATTTAAAAAATTTTGAAACTTCTTATATACAATAAGTGATAGGCAGTTATACAGACACAATTTTACATGATGTTATCATCTCTTCTCATACAACCAACTACGAGCGAAAACTGTCCGTGGCCCATGGGATTGGATCGATCAATTTTCAAACACACATAACTATTCCTCTGCAATTACAAACATACATGTTCCATAGTTACAATATTATATATAAAAGACAAAAACTAGATTTTGAAAATAATCTATCGAATATGCAGTGTGTCCCAAAAATGCCAACCTAGTGAAGACGTGCAGGTAACGAGAATCTGTGGAGCGCCTGTGCAAATATGAGCAAGTAAAAATGAGCTCAATAATCAAGAAATACAAAAAAGAAAATAAATATGCTTTTGAGACTGTCGCCACGCAAAGGTTTATACTCTGGGTTTATACAGCTTGTGTAGTTTAATATATATAGTTAGGATCATGGAATCTCACAGACGATCGGGCGGATGCCTACTAAAAATCTGTAACATATAATTATATCAATGCCTATACATGTTTTGGACATCCATCGGAGGCGATTCAAATGAGCATATAGCCTTATAAAAATATTTCTATATATCAACCATGCATGCGACCCATTTATTATAATTGTTGTGCGCATTACAGGAGCAAACATACTTTATGGAAAGGTGGATTAACTTCGTCAGATATACTGTTCATGTGATGGCATTCTTCAAAGTGAGCAACAATGCAATCAGAATATCCACAGAGCTCGGTTGCTTCAATTCAACCCCGCCACCACCACCACCACAGGTAAAACAATGAAAGAGAATTGAAGACGCACGGAAAACATTTTAATTGTTTTTGTGATACCATTTCTGTCAATTTTACTCTATTCTGATTGGTTAAAGGATATCATCAGACTTTGTGGAAAAAGATCCCTTTTTTGACAAGGTGTCAAGGGGCGTACAACACAAAAGCATATAAACCTGAACACAATATTGGGTCATTCATTACATCGCAAGAAACTGCAGGAAGAAGACAAAACGTGGAGACGAAATTTTCGATATGATGTTTGCGAAGATTCTGTTGACGATCCTGATGGTTTCAGCCTGGCTGAGCTTGGCTTTTGGTTCATCGCAAAGCGACGAGGTTTAAGTGACAACAATGATGATATATAGGCCACATCATTTGTTTTTAAAATTTCTTATATTTTTTCAAAATTTAACACTGGCAGGTTTTCTTACTCTTGGGGCGTCAGTTCGATTCCTGCGAGAGGGTGGATATAGTTGCATTTTTCGCAACTGTTCCTGGTCAGATCTAATAAATTTATAAAAATCCCATATAAAACTCCCTTCAACGAATTGTATGGCACCCGATGTCTACACTCTTTATCTTATTTCTTAATATGTGACGGCATTTTGCAATTGTTTACTATTAAGTGTTATAGTTAGTTAAACAGACGCGAATAAATGCTATAAGTTATAAGCATAATTAATAAACCACGCGCCTTACAAGATGAATCTAGTAGATTCAGTCTACACAGAATCACTGAACATTATGATGCTTGTGATGTTACTCTGAGTGTATATCCACACCGGGCAAGCTTGAAAAATATGCCTGGCCACGGTGGGAATCGAACCTACGACCCTTGGAATACTAGCCCGGTGTCCCAGCAGATTTGGACCCCCCTCAAAATAGATCCACCGGTCCAAATCCGCTAGCGAACATAGATCTTTATTCGCTAGCGGATTTGGACTCCCCTCGCGAATTTGGACCCCTCGCGTATTTTATCATTGCAACGTATTATATTTTGAATATTGTACTGAAAGTGTTATAAATCGTCATAAATCTCATCTGATTTATTTTAAAAACCTTACGAAGATTTTTAGATCATTAAATCTTAGATTTTTAGGTTAAAGAATTCCGTCAAAGTTTATGATTTATAATCTTGGAATGTGCGAGAACTGAGAAGCGCATGAAGCCTTCACAAGTATTTTACTCCTTGGAATTGCTATCTGCTCTGACTCTTAACTGCTCAAATAAACTGAACGGAAAATATATTTCAAATTATTTTTGCCAAAACATACCCATAACAAAGTGATGCATTCCATTCAACCCTAAACTTTTATAAAATTAGCATCTCAATAACTTGTTTTCGTCATTAAGCAAATTCCAAGATAGTTGAGTCATGCCATTAGTTATCATAATTTAAATTAAACTGACGCCTAAATTTCCATGCACATTCAACTGCAACTAATCGTTTCAAAATTTCTTCTCTTTGTGAACTTTAGGGGGTCCAATTCCGCGGAAGGGGATACATATCAGCTAGCGGATACGTACCGCAGGCGTCCGAATCCGCTAGCTGATATGGACCGGGGGGTCCATATCCGCGGGGAGTCCAAATCCGCTGTGCCAACTGAGCTACGCGGTCAGGTCGGTGCGAGTATGTGATATTTCGGAACCGAATCTAGTTCCTTCGATATCAATGTAGTCTAATAATCATGATTCTTTCTGTGTTGGTGCAACGTCTGGCATCGTTATGTTCAAAGCTATAAGGCATGATTTTTGACCCCTGTTAAGAAAATATGACTAAGTAACAATTTTATTTAGTTCGTAGCGCAAGAGCCAGCCATGGACGTTGAATCCGACCATGATCTTGATGCCGGTAAGTTATAAGCGATAAAGTTTTTTAATTAAGGAAGTTATTATACCATGTGACATCATAGTGAGGATGCTAATTTACATATCAAAAATTGTTAAGAGGAGAATCTTTTGTATGTTATATAACACACGAATATATACCTTTCCATACACTTGGTTATGACTATATTTTATACGTTTCCCAAGCGGCAAACGAACTTAAAAAGTATGTTTAGTGCTTTATCTGTAAAATTATACTAAAATGAATATATTTTAGATGGTATAAGTCTGAAGTTCTGTTATTTTTGCTTATATCGCTGCCGGCTGTATAAATATGGCGTCAATTTTACAGCATCATTCATCAATACAATATGACATCATAATGAGGATAATTTGCATATCAAAAACGAAGATAGGATAAGCTAGCTAAGATGTGCTAAGACAGTTTGGCAAAGTATCTTATTCGGTCAATTTGAATTTTGATTATTTAACACATACAGATTTCCATGTATACGAGGATCACAACTGTATATGCTGCGTAGCGCGTTCTCATGATAACTCTTTTTAGTAGAATCATACTAGTATACTACTGAAAATGTTGTAATTTGATTGGCTACTCTACTCGCTATCTATATTCCTCGATAGATAGCGAGTAGCAAAACAATCATTTTCCTGGCGCACTTTAAAAAAAAAAATGGCTTCCGGCTCGCGTTTTTCTGAGGTTTCTGAAGACGAACTTGATTGTTTACTCTGATTCTACTAAAACGATTAGATTACTCGCTCTTGATTTCTATGAGGTGATAGCTGATTCGGGCTTCGCCCTTATCAATTATCACCTCATAGAAATCGAGAGCGAGTAATTTAAAAGCATGCGGTCCAATGTCTCTATGAAAAAGGTCACAACTTATAATGTAAAGTAAGAATATGTTTTTGTGATGTTGTCTGCGAAATATCAGTATCTGGAGCAGACTTGACCTTGTAGCTCAGTTAGTAGAGCATTGGACTGGTAACCAAAGGTCGCGGGTTCGATTCCCACCGTGGTCAGGCAAACTTTTCAGCTTGCTCGGTGTCATGGACGCACTCGAAGACAACATCACAATCATATATCTTCACCTGATAACACCAGAAACACAAAATTCTATTTCATTTGTAGTTAATGATACAGATGATGTTATGGAAGATGTCATGTTGAAGCGTAAAGCAGCCATGGACTTCTTCCAACGTGATCGTCGCGGTCTGCACCATGAATGTTATGATGAATGCTGCAGCTGGGAGGAAGTTCGTGAGCATTACGAACATGACATACCTGCTGCAGTACGTTTCATTTCACAAGTGGCATGCTGGCTCCTGTTAGAAGTTTTATTGACAACTCCTCAAAGGGGTTTTTCAGTGACAATATCGTCAGGAATTTACAGTTTTGGTTTCATTTCATGCAGTTTCGGCGCCCCCTAGAGCTCTTGCACCCCCTCAAATCCCTCGCAGGGCCAAGCCCCTCCCCTAGCTCCCCTGCCAGCACGCCACTGGATTCACTACCCAGTGAAAGTCCCCTAGGGGCAGGCCCGTAACTAGCATTTTAGATTGACGAAGTCAAGTGCCGAGAACCCTATGTAGAGGGGTGTGGAGGCATGGGCTACCCACTTTGTTAGCTGAAAGTTGGATGTGAGAGATGTCCACTTTTCGGAAATTGACGGCAGATGTTCGGCTTATGTTCGGAAATTTCGTTCATGAAGTGTTTTTTAAAATAAAATAAATTAAAGGCCCATTTCCAAAGAAAATTTTGTAAATTGTGATTGTCGACACAAATTTTCCGTCGGAAAAAATTTTGAAGTTGAAAGTTTGCAACTTTTATAACAATGATATTTTCGGAAAATTTTCTGTCCGTGGAAAATTTTCTTGAGTGGAAATGGGCCTTTATATTCTGCGAACTATGAATTATGGAAAAGTTTAGTATTTCCAAGACGTTTTATTAAGCAACGCCAAAGGCGAGTATTCTACGTGTATTTATATCGACCTTTTGTTCAGTTTAAATTAATCACAGCAGGGGTACACATAACAAAGCAAAAACCATCTTGCATTATTAAAAACAGCATAACAGTAATTGTTGTGCATTTAAATCGAATTTTGCGATTTTATATATTCGCAAAAATACGCTGTTTTACAGCTGGGGTCAAAATATTTGATCGGACGCCATTTTACGAAAATTAAACGAAGCCATTGTTTTATCTTAAAAATTGGTACTTTGAGGTAACCTGGGGGAGGGCATGTACCCCAGTGTCCCCCGGTTCCTACCTACGCCTGTGCACGTGAAGGCTACCCACATGTACGCAATGCGTACCTATTTTTATATTCTAAGGCTTAGGAAGTAGTCATTATTAATGACGGGGGTAGGTGGAAGATATTTTACAAATCTTGACTTTTTCGTGGCCCCTCTTCTACTCCGAATAATTTTTAATGGCTCACCCCCAAGCTTACTGTTTATTTTCCAACACTCTCCCTCCCCCAAAATATTTGGACAAAGCGAAATGAAAATATTAGTGTTTTTTTTTTCAATACGCATGGAAATGTAAATTCTACATCCTTCAAAATATATGCAACCCAAGACGATAATCGATTTATTTTATAGAAATTTAAATATTTCTTTCTGTATCAAAAATATGTTTTAAATATATTCTAGATAAAATATTGGAGAACATACCAAAGTCACAGACACATTATTGGCTGTTGATCCGTAAGGATTCATTTAGTAATTTACTAGTTTTGATACCATGTCATTTCCTGACATGTCCATGTTCATAATTACATGTGATGCATGCTACATAATATTTTAACTTTAATTAAAGCTTATACTTTTTTGTTTTTTATAGATTAGAGTGGCAATCTTTCATTTATACAAACGCATTTACAGGATGTAGAAAAACGTAAAATAGAATTATGTATTGATTGAGTAGAAATAATGCATGCCAAAATAAAAATTATTTGTTTGCAAGTACATTTGTCTTCAATTTCTACTAGGCAAAACTACCCAAGCTCCACCAGTTGCGGTGTCCAAGCAAAGTTAAGGCCCGTTCACTGCAAAAAACGCATTTTTTTATTCGAGTAAATGTTACTCATTTTTTTAGTAATTACACCAATTACTCAATAATTTGAGTATATTGTACTCTTTACTCATAAACGTGAGTAAACAACAACTCCGAATTTTGTTGAGTAATATTATTTGAGTAACTGCCACTCAAAGAGAAGAGTATAAACTACTCAATACTGAGTAAATGACAAAATTTACTTTACTCAAGGGTTGAGTAAAATTCACCAACTCAATATTTTGAGTAAATGCAGATTTTTACTATTTTTGAGTAAATGAAGCATTTACTCAAATCTTGAGTAAGAGTAAAGAAGAGCTTTACTCAAGAAGATGAGTCTAACTTACTCAACATTAACTAAATGACAAAATTTACTTTACTCAAGGGCTGAGTAAAATTCACCAACTCACTATTTTGAGTAAATGCACATATTTACTCATTCTTCAGTAAATAGAGAATTTTGAGTAAGAGGAAATAACAGTTTACTCAAGAAGATGAGTATAATTTACTAAGCACTGTGTAAATGACAAGATTTATTTCACTCAAGAGTTGAGTGAATTTCACCAACTCAGTAGTTTTAGTAAAGACACATTTTTACTCCTTGTATATAAGTAAAATATAAAATACTCAAATCTTAAGGATCACCGATAATTTATGACAAATCTTGTAAATAAACTCAAATATGCAACTACCATTATTCATTAATACATTTTGATTAACAAAATTTATTTACACATTTTTTCAGTAATTGCACTGATTACTCAAGCATTTGAGTATATACGTTTTACTCATTCGTTGTCAAAAGCCACTTTACTGAATTTTTTAAAAACATTGATATACACGCAACACCTACTTTTGTGGATTTTGTGCATTTCGAATTCTATAACACGGCGTACAAAAACAAGAGCTGAAGGATGTGTCATCTCAGTGACATGAGAAGTTGCAGTGAAATTAAATATGATCGATAACATCCTGTCGCGAGAGACATACAGAGAGGAACCTGACACTCGATAACCTCAATTTATGTGTCACGCGTTCCATGCGCCACGCAAATTTCCCAGCCAGTGCCGTCGCTGATATTTCACAGCAAAAGATGGAGAAAACGCCGTTCGAAAAGTGAAAATCGCTTTTTTTAAAAAAATGAGATACCCATGGAAATTTTGTTCAATAAATTATTGAAAGTGTTGACGTAACATTTTATTTTGCAAAAGTTTGTTTTTTCCCCTATCTACTCCTTATAGTCCAGCGGAAAAGTAAAAAATCATGCACTTTGTGAAGAAAGCACCCAATTCACAGGAAGTGTAGACTTTAACATGATAATGAATCTTAGATATGGAGGCATAACCAAAATTGATGCTGACGGCTTAAAATTTAGGATTTCTTATATTCTCTTATTAAACTCTATTACTGTTTAAAATTGTGAAATTGCAGTTTCACATATAGCAAAAATGACTTGCATGATTAGAAAGCTTACAAAAAACTACATATAAGACTTTTAAACGGCTGATTGATTTTCCAAGCGGATTTCCAGTTATTGCTATTTAAAAACGTGATAAATAGGCAAAAGTCCTGGACACTAGCCCTAAACATATTTTCAACCGCTCATAACTCCAGAGGAGTTGGAAAATCAAAGTAACTGCTTAAATGTCTTATATGCAGTTTTTTGTAAGCTTTCTAATGACGCATGTCATTTTTGCTATATGTGAACCTGCAATTTCACAATTTTTAATTGTATAAGAGATTAATAAGAGAATATAAGAAATCCTAAATTTTAAGCCGTCTAATTCATCAATTTTGGTGATGCCTCCATATCTAACATTCATTATCATGTTAAAGTCTACACTTCCTGTGAATTTGGTGCTTTCTTCACAAAGTGCATGATTTTCTCAAATATCTGTGCATATCCACTGGACTATTATTAAAATCGTGAAATGCATTGGCTGGGAATTTCAGATACTCATGTATAAATAACAAAGCAGCGAACATCAAAGTCGACTCAGGTATCGATATAATATTCCAGCTAAAATCCTGAAAATATCCGCGAACAGAATAGCTCCATCAATAACTAAGATCTTTAACATCTCATTAAATTCAGAAATTTTCGTTGATAAATGGAAAATGGCCTGGGTCCTACCAATTTACAAATCCGATGACAAACGCAAATACGAAAATTATCGGCCAATCTCAATATTGCCAAATATTAGTGAAATTTTCGAGAGATGTGTTTTTAATAATCCATCATGTTACATTAACTTGCCTGATCTTATTAAACTCCCACAACTTGGCCATATAGATTATAGATTATAGGATTGTATGCTGTGTGGATAATGTCGCATTATAAATGAAATTTGACATCTGAAGTGTGTTTACCTGAATGAATAATTTTCTTCGAGAAGCGGATTTTGAAATTCATCGCCATGCAAACTACACAAAAAGGAATAATATCGAAATTAAAACTTTTCTTGTCAAATTCTCCATTAAGCTCTCAATCATTAACTGCCATCAAAATTTAAACAGCTCAAAGTTAAACAGCTCAAACGCGGTGAAACGCGTGCGAAAGTTGCGCTGATTCTTATCAACTCTCATCCTACAAGGCACAGAGTAATTACATACAGAGGTCTCACTTCAGGTTAATATTTAACGTAAGAGATTTTTCCAGTCCGCCATGTTCCTAGCAACTGCCCTAAAGAGAGGTCGTCACCCCCTGAAAACATATTGAAATTTGATGTTCCAGGGGGGTTAATGCCTCTCTTTAAGGCACTTGCTAAGAACGTGGCTGCCAGATATTCGCAGTAAGATCCTGGGTACGAGGTCGTAACTAAAGACCTGTGACCAAGGCTTGATAAATCCAAGATACGTATCATGTCGTATAAAAACTGTATAATGGACAAAAGGGATGGATGTTTTCAAGTAGTTCAAAAGTCCGCCTTATTTTAGGGTTAATGATAGGGTTTGGTAACGTTATATAAGTGCATGCTTGTTGATTCTTCTGCGTTTTAACGGTCTTGAAAAACCTTGCTCTTTTTCATCCCTTTTAACAACGACCGTATGGCGACAATTTTTTATGGTCTCATTTGAAAGAACGTTTAAAATTATCTCTAAAATCTTGAATAGATTTTTCATCTCTTGCTTAATTCTTGAAACGCAAGTTTTTTTTTAACTTGAGAGCCAGTGATCAATATGAACCCGAAACTCGTTTTTGGTTGCTTTTTCAAATTTCGAATTCAATAAAAACATTTTAAATAACTTTTGATTGTTTCTCAGGAGCTTAGAAGTAATTTATAAGGCTAACCTCACTCTTAACATCATCAAAACGATAGTTAATGAGGTTAGGAATTAATCCAAAATGGCGGAAAGCTCATTGCTCTCAGTCAAAATATTTCAAGAGTTCAACCCGACATGAAAAATCTGTAACAACATTTTAGGGATAATTTTAAACGTTCTTTCAAATGAGACAATAAAAGTTTTTGTTTCATGCATTGTCGTTTGAAGATTTTTCACATTCTGTAAACATGCTCTTGAAAAAATTAGAAATAACAATCTCAGTAAATAGTGTTTCTCAGTAGAATCTCAGTAAAATCTCAGTGATGTGAAGCAACAATGCAATCAAAATATCCACAGAGTGGTTGCTTAATTCAACACCCCCCCCC
>CACRXK020003369.1:0-15491 GCA_902702795.2 Paramuricea clavata | reverse complement strand
CCCCCCCCCCAGGTAAAACAATGAAAGAGAATTGAAAAACGCACGAAAAACATTTTGAAACGTGACCAACAGCACCAGCAGAAGACACCTTAATCAACGTGTTTGGATAATGTACAATAAAGTTTGACAACTGTTTTTGAGCGTGTTTATCCATGCAATTCTGGAGATTATATAGTCTGGAGCAAGCACTATCTGCAATTGGTTTTGTGATACCATTTGGTCAATTTTACTCGACAATGATTAATCCGCGGTGAAAGCAAATCATAATTTTCTTTTAGCAGATACATCTGCGCAATTTAATCCTAAAAATTCCTTTTTTGACATCTTATCAAGAGGCGTATACACACTAAAATGCAATTATAGGTACACGCATTCATTATACGTCTCAAAGAGCTAAAGGATTAAGAAACTAGACTTTGCTTGGAGACGAAACCATTTACAAAATCATGTCTGCAAATATTTAGCCTGCATGGCTAAGTTTGGTTTTTGGTCTCTAATAAAGCGACGGTTGACACAATAATTATTGAAATTTTTCGTACTTAAATTTCTTATATTTCTTTAAATTTAACGCCAACATGTTCTGTTCCAACTGTATATTATGATTGCGAATTGTAGCCTATGAAACTCAATGCCTAAAGTAAATACATCTTATTTTTAAAAACGGTTATAATAATATAGTTAAGTGTTACAGTTATACAGAGACAATTTTATATGGTGTTATCATCTCTTCTCATACAGCCAATTACGAGAAAAATCCGTCCACGGCCCATATAGGATTGGATCGATCAATTCTCAAACACATGCACATAACTATATTCCCCTGTTCCATACTGTATAGTTACAATATGATATAAACACAAGAAAGGCTTTGAAAATAATTTATCGGACAGGGTGTCCCAAAAATGCCACCTGAAGAATGGAGGTAACGAGAATCTGCATGTGGAGCGCCTGCTCTAATTTATTATATACGAGTATGCAAAAATGAGCGCAATAATCAAGAAAGACCAAAGAGAAAATAAATATGCTTTTGAGACTGTCACCATGCACGCAAAGGTTTATGTAGCTTGTGTCAGTTTAATATGTATATTTAGGATTATGGAATCTCATAATGGATCGAGCGGATGCCTACTAAAAATCTGTAACATATATCAACAGTTGTTTACGTGCATTCTGGAGATTAGTTTGGAGCATGCACGCACTAGCTGCATGCAATTGTTTTTGTGATATCATTTTGGTCAATTTTACTCGACTCTGATTAATTGGTAAAAGCAAATCAGAATATTCTTTCAGTTTAATCCTATAAAAATTAATTTAATTTAATCCTAAAAATTCCTTTTTGACATGTTAATTATCAAGAGGTGTATACAAACTAAAACTGAATACAATAGGTACACGCATTCATTACGTCTCAAGGAGCTAAAGGATTAAGAAACTAGACCTTGTTTGGAGACGAAATTTACAAAATCATGTCTGCAAATATTTAGTCAACATGTCATGTTCTCTTTCTTACTGTATATTATGATTGTGAATTGTATGACACACGATGTGAAAAGTAAATGCATCTTATTTTTAAAAATTTTGCCACAGTTATATAGTTAAGTGTTACAGTTACACAGACACAATTTTATATGGTGTTATCATCTCTTCTCATACAGTCAATTACGAGCGAAAACTGTCCATGGTCCATATGCGATTGGATCGATCAATTTTCAAACATACATAACTATTCCTCTGCAACAAACATACATGTTCCATAGTTACAATATGATATAGCAGACAAAAAAGATTTTGAAATTAATTTATCGGACAGTGTGTCCCAAAAATACCACCTGAGGACATGGAGATAACGAGAATCTGTGGAGCGCCTGTGCAAATATGAGCATGCAAAAATGAGCACAAAATCAAGAAAGACAAAAGAGAAAATAAATATGCTTTTGAAACTGTCACCACGCAAAGGTTTAGAAAGGCGAAGCAAGCAAGCCGCAGATTGGAGGCGATTCAAATGAACATATACCTTGTAAAAAATATTTCTATATCATATATCAACCATGCGATATTTCATTAATTGTTGCGTGCACTGTATACAGAAGCAAACATAGCCTACTTTTTAAAAAAGTGGGCTACCTTCGTCACATGCAGCTGCAGTGCCTGTGATGGCTTTCCTCAAAGTGAACCAATTTAACAATGCAATCAAAATATCCACAGAGCGGTTGCTTAATTGAAAGGCGCACGAAAAACATTTCGAAACGTGACCAATAACCTCATCAGAAGACATGCACCTTAATTAATCAACTTGTTTGGTTAATGTACAATGAAGTTTGACAACTGTTGTTAAGTGTGTTTACCCACTAGCTGCAATTGTTTTCGTGATACCATTTTGGTCAATTTTAATCCTAAAAATTCCTTTTTTGACATCTTATCATGAAGAGGCGTATACACAATAAAATGCAATTATAGGTACATGCACGCATTCATATATTACCTCTCAAAGAGCTAAGGGATTAAGAAACTAGACTTTGCTTGGAAACTAAACTATTTACAAAATCATGTCTGCAAATATTTAGTCTGCATGGCTAAGTTTGGTTTTTGGTTTCTGATAAAGTAACTGGTGACTTCGTACTTAAATTTCTTATATATTTCTCTAAATTTAACGCCAACATGTCATGTTCTCTTTCATACTGTATACTCCTATTTTATTAACTGTGCTGTATATTATGATTGTGAATTGTATGACACCCGCTGTTCCCACCGTGGTCAGGCATATTTTTCAAGCTTGCCCGGTGTGCATACACTCATAGTAACATCACAAGACTCCATATTCACCAGAGTACACCACACCAACACAGAAAAATCGCAACACAATGGTTATTGAAATTTGTTATACCTAAATTCAGAGGCCTCTGAAGCACCTCGAAAGTGGGAGGGGGAGGGGCACTAACCAGAAAGGGCACTTAAGTCAGGAAACATTCTAAATATGTTAGATGTGTCATTGCCTCGGATGTTATACGTATTCTTAATTTAATAGCTCTGCGTCCTAAAATGAACATGAACACATTAACCACAAATATAAAGAGAACACTTCGATCAATTTTCAAACATACATAACTATTCCTCTGCAACAAACATACATGTTCCATAGTTACAATATGATACAATAGAGAAAAAAAATGGAAAATAATTTATCGGACAGGGTGTCCCAAAAATAATGCCACCTGAGGACATAGAGGTAACGAGAATATGTGGAGATCCTGTGCAAATATGAGCATGCAAAAATGAGCGCAATAACCAAGAAAGACCAAAGAGAAAATAAATATGCTGTGGAGATTGTCACCACGCAAAGGTTTATGCAGCTTATGTAGTTTAATGTATATAGTTAGAGGATCATGGAATCTCATGCATAGTCGATCGGGCGGATGCCTACTAAAACTCTGTAACTTATATCAATGCTTATATATATGTATAAGACTAATAATACCACAAAACATAGTGTTTTGGACATCCTATATGTAGAGCCCAGCATGCATGCAGTATTTTCTGGAAACGCGAAGCAAGCAAGCTGAAGGGGTTGCAAACGAGCATATAGCCTTATAAGAAATATTTCTGTATTTCTGTATATATGAACCATGCGCGACCTTTCATTAATTGTTGAGTGCACTACAGGAGCAAACATACTTTTTAAAAAGGTTGGCTACCTTCGTCACAGCTACTGTGCCTGGCTTTCCTCAAAGTGAAGCAGCAATGCAATCAAAATATCCACAGAGCGGTTGCTTAATTCAACACACCTCCACAGGCAAAACAATGAAAGAGAATTGAAAGACAAACGTGAAACGTTTGAGACGTGACCAATAGCCTCACCAGGAGACACCGTTTTAATCAACGTGTTTGGATAATGTACAATGAAGTTTGACAACTGTTGTTAAGTGTGTTTACCCAATTTTACTCGATTCTGATTGGTTAAACCATATCAGACTTTTCTGGCAAAGATCCCTTTTTTGACAAGTTGTCAAGGGCGTGCATGATAAAAGCGTATAAAAGTGAGCGCATTAGGCATACTCATTCATTACATCGCAAGAAGCTGCAGAAAGAAGACAGAACTTGTTTGGAGAGGAAATTTTCAATGATGTTTGCGAAGATTCTGTTGAAGATCCTGATGGTTTCAGCATGGCTGAGCTTGGCTTTTGGTACATCGCAAGGCAACGAGGTAGTTGATAATACAACGATGTCCCAAAAAATGCCACCTCACTTTCAGTGGTGGTATTTCTAATTTGTGGATTAAATCTTATTCTAGATTAAGCAATCGCAGGAACAAATCCAAAGTCAATGGAATATGATTAAAAGGCGGGAAGTACAAAACCAAGGTAATAAAACGAGAAGATTGATAAGCGTACATTGTTAAGGTTAATATAGAAAATAAGGCTATATCACAATTGTTTAAACCGTAGCGAAGAGGTTGCGACTTAATTTAAAGTATTAAATCTTCTACGCGCATGCTTTGTGCCGGGTTGTTGGTTGAAATTCGTGTCAAGCATGAAGGAAAATACAACTAATGCTGCCATTAATTCTAATACAGAAAAATGCTTCAGGAAAAGTTCTCCAAAGTTTCGCCAAACTCTAACACCTGAACCGCGTAACGTCCAAATTTCTAGCATGGATCTGTATATACATGCAGCTGAGCTAATCACAAGTCATTGATAAATTCGAGCATCAAACAGGGCCTTTTTTAACTAAAAAACTCCAAAGCCCTCCCCCCAGCCCCATGATCCCCCACTCAACCTTTTGGCCCCCCAACCTTTTGCTCCATTTTGCCCCACACACCGTCAAATTCCCTTTTCTCTAAAATATAAGCTAAACATTGGACGAAAAATGGTGTTTAGCAGGGAGGTTTTATATTCTTATGTCAATCGTATGTCCTGTCTTGTATCGTCAATGATTCAATGTCTTTTTAAAATGCTAAACACTGTGTTGTAAATACCTTAGTGGATAGCATATCCCAGACCCTATAGATTTGAGTTGTTAGAAGGCTAGGCTAAACAAGTTGGTGACCGAGTTGTGGTATTTACATAAACACACCATGCAAGCACTTAACTGAAAATTCAGTCTATCAACAGTATAATGTAACGCTGTATATCCAAAAAATCTGTTTCAGAAAACGCACGAAATGCAGTCCTATAGGGGTGGAAAAATACAAATACTTTCTGGGGGAGAAACCCCCAGACCCCCTACTATTACATACCACACCACACAGAACAATTTGTCACCAACAACCATCCGTGATCTCTCCACACTCAGTATTGTATGGACCCTTTTTGTAGATGCCCTCCCCCCCGGGCGAACTCTTAAACAAAGCACTGGCATCAAGCAGCGTTGCTAGCCTATAATGTGTACTTGTTGTTGTAGTTTCTAATCGCGATTTAACTAAGAATGTATATATTGTTACACTTTGTTTTATATTTGTTTGTCTTTTATTTCTTCCTGTATAAAATATATTGTAAATTAACTTTCTTGAACCGTCTGTGCCAGTGTAGCATACTATGGAATTTGCGATTACATTACTATAATCTTACATTATAATCCTACTATAATCCGATTATTATATAATCCTACTATAATCCATAGTGTATCCATGCTAATCCCATACTATATCCATAGTATGGAAAAAACTTTTTCGATAATTACGTCATGAATACGTTATTCGTAGCCCGAGAGCCTCATCCAGGGCACAGAATAGGAAGTTATACCAGAAGCGTAACTCTAGTCGTTTCCCTTATTGTTTGACGTCCACGAAAATTTTTAACTCGCTCACGTCAGGCCACGCCATCCTGGCTAGTACAGCCGGAAGTTTTTATCAGGATTTGGTAGGTACAAAGTGCCGGTTGTACTAGCCAGGATGGCGTGATCGATGACGAATCGCTTGTAAAAACGCGGACAAATATTTGCTCGAGTTACGCTTCTGGTATAACTTCCTATTCTGTGTCCAGGGTTCGTACAAGTCAGGAAGAGTAAAATTCAAGGACTCTTCAAGGGCTTTCAATGCCATATCAGGAAATTCAAGGACTAAAGGGCTGAAAAGAACGCGTTAGAAATCACTAGAAAGTGACGTTAAACTAAAAAAAAAACACGTTAAAAACTGTTCAGTGCATTTTTTAAGGATTCTTCAATGGTGGGGCAAAACTGCCAAAAGGCCCACTTTCTTTGCCCTCTCCCCAGGATAGTATGGGATCTCCGGAGGTGTAAGCCGAGTACCGCAGGCACGAGTTAATTAGGGGGTCTGAGGGCATCCCCCCCCAAGAAATTTTTAAAATTTGGGTCTCTGAAATAGAATTTGATGAATTCTGAGTACACATTTTTAAAAAAATCTCAGCTTCTTAAAACAAAGTTTTCAAATGGTGAAATTTGTAATAAATTGCATGCTAAACATTCAAACACAACATAAGTTTAAGTATGCTCGCCAACAAATTGTTTTTAAACTTCTTTTCAATGTTCAACTCATTTACTCAATACAGGTCCTGGGGCCCTGGCTTTGGGGCAATAGGCTATATTTTTTTTTCAGTGGTGGGGCAGAGGAAGGGGCCCAATGGGGCAAATGCCCCATCAGTCCATGGTATTAAAAAATGCCTTGAAACTGTTTAAATGGCTTTCAATAAATTTGTTGAATTTCAAACAGCTTTGGCTTTTGTAAGACATGGACAAAATCAATTTACAAAATGTCTAATTCTTAATGCCAAACAATTTTAGAAAATATCTACTAAAGCAAGAACAATTTCATGCAAGCACTTCTTTATAAACTCAAGGACTTTCCTTCAAGGCCTTAAATTTTTGTTTCCAAATTCAAGGACTTTCAAGGATTTTCAAGTTTTGTACGAACCCTGCTCATCTTCATGAATCGTGAGCCAATCGCCTTCCGTCTTGATTCATGAGAGCGAGGCTCCCAGGCCTCTCATAACGTAATTATCGAAAAGGTGTATTGCATGCAATTAGCATAAAAATTGGATTTCCATATTATTTTCAACTAAGATCCATACCATTTCCATAGTAAGGGATTTTGAAAAAAATTTCCAGTGGGTAGTGCCAATAATAAAAATGTCGGATTGATAGGGTTGCAAGTACGACGTTTCGAGCGAAAGCCTTTCGTCAGGGTACTTGCATCCCTATCAACCCGAGGTTTTCTAAATTAACTTTCTTCAGAGCTTCACAGAACCACTTAAATTAATACCCATCTCTACCCACCATCTCTACCCACCGTGGTATCCATATCCTGATAGATCTGGCAGAGACTATTATGTCTAGAGGAATTACGTCTAACTATAAGCTTTTAAAATGAAAATGAACAAAAGTATATTATGTTTTACAGATACTATGAACAGCAATGTTATGTTACATCGCGCAACGTGTTCAACAATACTACAAAATAATGCTTCGTCGAAAAGTGAAATGTATCATATCAATCCTCAAGGGATCAGTTCATCATGGTTTCAGGTATATTGTAATATGACGTCAAACAATGGTACGACGGTGATTGGACATGACAGTGAATCAACAACACTTGTGAAGGGATGTGAAAATCCAGGTTCTTACAAACGAAAGATTAAATATGACATTCCCTTGGAACAGATTTTTGCCATTATAAAAGAGTCCAGTATATGTGAGCAGTATATAAAATATGAATGTTATCATAGCAGATTGTTAGAAAAACCTTTTGGTTGGTGGGTATCACGTCAAGGTTCACAGATGAATTACTGGGGTGGAGCGGCAGTCAACAGTGGGAAATGCGCATGTGCAGGAATGACCGACAGCTGTGCAGGTGGGAAGGAATGTAATTGTGACAAGAATGATGGGACATGGCGTGAAGACAGTGGATATCTGACTGACAAGAACACACTGCCTGTTACTGAGCTGAGATTTGGAGATACCGGTCACCCTGATGTTGGCGAGGAAGGATACCACACACTGGGAAAATTGCGATGTTGGGGTTAGGATCGCAGAACGTAACTTTAGGGATAATACATAAACTGAAACTTTATCACTTAGAAAACATACGATAAGTAATATAAAACGCGTCTTTGGTAAAACTGTCAATCAAAAATAGTTTAACACAAAAATAGAACTTTAGGACATAAGTATCACTAACAATATGCGCACTGCTGGTGGGTACCTGCAGACTATTCACTTCGTCGCGCTACATAGTGAAAGTTAGTACTATATCTTAATAATCAATATGGGGCTTCTTGTAGATATCATATCAAACTTTATATAAACTTTTTACATAAACTTTGTTGATCAGTCTATTTTAAGTTGAAGTAGAGTGCTACAAAAATGTTACACTAAAGTCTAAATTTAAAAGAATAAAAGTGGATAATTGGAATATTGTTTCGCGGCGTTCTTTTATTCGGGGTTGCAGAAAATGCCAACCTTTTTTTATGTATACCCCAATAAGGAAATAAACCTTCTTCGTCGCTAAAATTAGACAGCGAAATATGTGCATCTCGTGTGACACAACACATTTACTCTTAATCGAATTCAATATGGCGGATTGCATACAAGAAGAGGAGACATGATTCATAATCAATGAGTATACAAAAGTGGATAATTGGAATATTGTTTCGTGTCGTTCTTTTATTCGGGGTTGCAGAAAATGCCAACCTTTGACCTTTTTATGTACAATAAAGAAATAAACCTTTCTCGTTCCTAAATTAGTAAAACATGTCCATCGCGTCTGACACAACACATATATACTCTTAGTCAAATTCAATAATCAATATATGGCGGATTGCATGAAAGAAGAGGAGACATGATTCATAATCAATGAGTAAGCATTCTATCTATCTATTATTTCAAGCAACATATGATAAGTAATATAGGACGAATCCTTGGTAAAAGCATAACAAAAAATGGTTTAGCGGAGTAGAAAATGTAGGAAACAGTTATCAGTCACATATGTACATTGTGGGTGGAAAGCTGACTACGCCTTCCTGCTATGTATAACGTCAGAAATGCATCTAATCAATATGCATTTGAAGAGCTTCGTATAGATATCATATCAATTGGTCTGATTGTAGCTAGAAAATAACTCGTTTTATAAAAATAATATGTTGAGAAGAGCTGGGGTTTCGAAGGTTGCGGGTTCAAAGCCCTCATTCGACCTGGTTATTCTATAGCACGACTGAGCCGATTACTTAGAATGATCTTTTTCGAAGTGCCAAAATAAATCGGCAATAATCCAACATGTTACGTTATATTGCATGATCTTATAATATATGGCCATATTGGCATATATGATTGTATGTTGTGTGGATAATGTCGCATTATAAATGAAATTTGACATCTCCAGTGTGTTTACCTGTACTGTATGAATAAGTTTCTCCTTTAATTAAGAAGTTGATCTTGGAGGATTAATTATCATTTGAAATTCATCAAACATCAAACTACACAAAAGGAGAATAAGAGATGACTGGGGAAGCGAGAGTTTGCATGAGAGTTTTCTCAACTCTGATGCCTCGGTCAAACAGGAACAAGAGTCAAAAGAGAGTTGATCAGAGATTACCAGTCAAATGAGCTAAAGCTCACATTAACTGTCATCAAAATTTCAACCAGCTCAAAATTGTGAGAGTTAATGAGACTTGGCAGTCATACGAGTTGCAACTCTCATCCTCGTTTGACTATAGCGCTTGATAAACCGAAGATATATTTATCATATCGTAAAAATTGTATAACAATTTTTCGTACTTGGTTTTGAAATACTGTAGAAAACAATATCAGTAAATCAAAAACTACGATACAGCTAGCATTTCATGAAGTAATATTAAAGAAACTACAGTTAAACCAATCAGGGGCGTAGAAAGCAGGGGGCGCCCCCCCCCCAATAAGGGGGGCCGGGATAGCTTTCGGCCTCCCCCCCCCCCGGTATTTGAAACCGTATATATCATATTAATAAGTATTTGCATGCAATTTTGTATTGTTTTTTTAATAACAACATTTTCTTTTGTCTTACTGCGCATGTATATTATAATTGTGAATTGTTTGCATTGCACGCGATTTCTATAGTAAATAGATCTTATTTCTTAATATTCGATCGCATCTTTGCAATTGCTTATACTGTTTTGGTTATACGGAAACAATTTTATATAAGATTCCATTTATATCATCAGCTGAAACCGAGAACTACCCATGGGATCGATCATCTCCCAAACATACGTGTCGCATAACTATTCTTCATATGCACGCGTGTTAATCATGAAAGCGTAGCATATATATATATATATATATATATATATATATATATATAATTTATTATTTATTTAAAAAATTCCTGGTTTCTGATTGGCTAACAGCCAACTGTGAAATTGTCATATCGACTCAATGGCTAACCAAATATGGATTTTTCACATTCATATTAGCAAAATGACGTCAAAGAGTCAATATGAAAAAAAATTGGACGCGTTTGCGCTATATTACCATGACGACGAGAATCATATTGACTCGACGACGACGGCTGCCGAAGGACTAAGGATTGTATTTTTCTTAATACAAATAAAATACAAATGGCTTCCGTTTGTTTTGAATTTTTTAAATAAATAATAAAACAATTATTGAATTCGGTTTTCGCACAATATGAAGAATTATCAAGCCCGAAGTTGGCAAAACTGATAACTCTTCATATCGTGCTCAACCTCATTCAATAATTGTTAAATAACAGATAAAAAAAACTTCTCTAAAAATAAGAGAGCATACAGTAAAACCCCGCGCATAAAAGAACCACTTTTTTAAGTCAGGCTATTTAAGTTGTTCTTATATTTGGGTATTTAGTGAGAAATCGGGCTGAGTTGGTTTTTAAAATTGTTCTTTATATTTCTATTAAAACACTCAATATTGTCATGCATTATGCAAATTGTCTAATAACATGATCATATTTGACCATGTGCAGGAAACTTTATACCTATTATTGTATTAAAATATGGTCTACTTAATAGCCATCCCAACGGAAATACTGTTCTATTCATGCATTAACCCAATGAAAATGTTAACTAACATGAGATTTTATATAAAGGCACATGTAGTCTTATATAAAATCGGCTGTTTGTACAAAGTGGAACTGTATGGACAATGCCAATGAGTCGACAATATGTACGAGGTCTACATTAAGATTAATTATACTGAGAAATATATCGATCAAATACATACGAAGTTCTGAGGAGAACTGCTATAAATGTCTAACGGTTTAAGAACCAAAGTTCGTTAGTTCGGAAAAGAACTGTGCGATGCAAACGTAAAACTACTTAAATTACAAATCTATTACATTGAAAATGTAAGCTCAAAATGCCTAACCTTAATTCCCCTTTTTGCTTCATCATTAACAACACTTTTGCCATGAACATCTCGCTTGAAACGATCGAAATATTGTGCATGCAGCAAACGTTTCATCTGTGTTAAGCTTTGAACCACCACAAGACCACTAATTTGCATGCTGAAGCCGAGTGCGTAGGTGTTCGCTATTGTACAACTGTACAGGGTGTATAAAAAAAACACAACCTCGGAATTTCCCAAGAAATCGACATTGTTTTCAGGCCAAAATATTTTAGGTGCCTGGGAATTTAAAATAGCACAACTGTCAAAATTACTGCACACGCGAGTGCGTAAAGCAAAATTTATGCATTTATTTAATGACACTTAATAGTTTTTATTTTACAAGTACAGTACAACGACAGTAATATGATCTATTAGCAATTCGATTTCAATTCCCAGGGGCCTAAAATCTTTTATGCTTAAGAATTGTAAAGTGGATTTCTTAGGAAATTCCGAGGTTGCGTTTTTTTTATACAGGGTGTATAAAAAAAACACAACCTCGGAATTTCCCAAGAAATCGACATTGTTTTCAGGCCAAAATATTTTAGGTGCCTGGGAATTTAAAATAGCACAACTGTCAAAATTACTGCACACGCGAGTGCGTAAAGCAAAATTTATGCATTTATTTAATGACACTTAATAGTTTTTATTTTACAAGTACAGTACAACGACAGTAATATGATCTATTAGCAATTCGATTTCAATTCCCAGGGGCCTAAAATCTTTTATGCTTAAGAATTGTAAAGTGGATTTCTTAGGAAATTCCGAGGTTGCGTTTTTTTTATACACCCTGTACTGTAGTCACGTTTTAAATAAAACACTTGTAGTCGTGTTTTGTCGACATATTTAACATTCTCGTGAGCAGGAAAATTTTAAATAAACTCTCCTGCATGTACGCGTGTTTTAAATATAGTACGTCGAAAACAATTGTTCCTATAGTTTGGTGTTTTAAATTATTTGTTTCATTAAGCCCGCCGCACATGAGCGCACTTGTCGCGCGTACTTATTATTCATGACAAGTTGGATCGACAAAATTTCCTCGTGTGCGGGCAACATTTACGGCATTTTCGTTATTCGTGACATGTAAACCAAATATTAAACATGTTTGATATTTTTGGTCATTCGTGACATTCTCGTGTGCGGCGAGCAAACGACAAGCGTGCCTGAATAGGAAAATTTGCGTGCAACTTGCAGAATTAAAAACAAGACACGAGCTCGTGATTTTGATCTGCCATGTTGTTTTTAATTCTGCAAGTTGCACGCATGCGCAAATTTTCCTATTTACGTTTAGTATTGCAATTGTTCTATGCGATTTGCACTGAATAGAAATCGGCCTGAACGTTTTCTAAGGAAGGCAACATGTACGCACTGCGTACCTATTTTTTCGAATTGCCAAAGTTAATCTTCAATAATCGATCATATAACGTTGTCGATCAGGGATGATCTTATTGAAATATCAACTTGGCCATGTAGGTTGTGTGGATAATGTCGCAATACATTATTCCACTGTTCACAAAGCTGATTTCATCAAACGTCAAACTACAAAAAAGGCGTGCTAGTTCATTTTCCACTCCATATGGTCTATCCTCTGAGGTCCACAAAATAGTCTTTGTTTGATGTTGAACTGTATCTCACCGTGCACAAATCCTTTGAATTTGCCTATGACTATGCAAAAATTAACATGAACTCAGACAACAACATGACACAATTGCCTTAAGGTCGGTTTCCAGACAATCACATCTTGATAGACGATATTCCAATTTAGTAATGACATTATAGAGTTCCTTCAGCAGTAAGATAAATGATATTAAAACTTTAATAATTCATGAGGAAAATACAAAAAAAATGAATGTTTAATCAATGTTTGTAAATTGGATAAAGATTTGTCCTGATTTACATAGACTTCAGCTTTGATTTTCTCGGCTTTGACGTTTATTTTTAAAATTACTTCGTCAATGAACTCATAAGATGGGTCGTTTTATAAGCACGATAAAACAAAGGCTTAACCCTAAATTTCCTCCGCCAATAACTCATTTCTGGTTGAAATGAGTTATTACAGGTAAAGACATTTTAGTTATTAACCCCCCTCCCCCCCCCCCACAACTAAGAAAACACGTGCACACTACACACTACACACGTAAAACTCTCACAACTTGTCAACAGGATGAGTTCGCAACAGGCTTGTAGCAAGCTTGTCAACAAGTTGTAACAATGTTGTTATTTTATCAAAAGCAAGCTTGTCAACAAGTTGTAACAATGCTGTTATTTTATCAAGTTGCTACAAGATCCTGTTAACAAATTGTTGGAACAGCATCGCTAAAAGTCTGCTGCAGTTTGTTTAAATACAACTCGTGCGTTTTTACGTGATCGATTGATCAAGTTGTCTGGAAATTCACGTGTACGCCACGTTACAGTATTTAACAAATATAAAACATTTTCCGTGTTGATATACAGTTATATCAACACGAGTGGAATTGGGAAAACGAGAAATTGTATGGAAACACGACGCCCGAAGGGCGGAGTGTTTTCATACAATTTCGAGTTTTCCCAACTTCCACGAGTGTTGATATAACTATATATCAATACGGAAAAAATGTTTTATATTTTTTTATAATATAGCAATGTCAAAAGCCCGAAGGATAAGAAAAATTTCCGTGTTTACAAGCGGCGGAAAATTTCCCGTGTTGACATTGAGTTATATCAAGACGGCTCTTAGCCAATCAGCGTTCAGAATTTACAAATGCTATATTATAATAATTAATATGACATTCAGGTTAGTATGTTGAAAAACGGTTATCTTTCGAAAGCGCATTTGCCTCGAATGATTTTTTTCGAATTGCCGAAGTAAATCTACGATAATCGGTCATATAACGTTGTCACGGATGTTCTTATTGAAATATCAACTTTCAGAACTTGGCCATGTAAGTTGTGTGGATAATATCGCAATATATAATTCCACTGTTCACGAAATTCATGAAACATCAAATTACAAAGAAGGCGTGCTATTTCATATTCCACTCCATGGTCTGTCAAGATATGATGGTCTGGAAGCCCGGCAATCTTCAAAGCCACAGAATAGAAGGCCTTTGTTTGATGTTGAACTGTTTCTCACCGTACACAAACATTTTGACTTTGTCTCAATTTCACTGAATATTTTCATACAATGAGCTCAATCACCATGACCGTGCAGAAATTAACATAAACTCAGACAACAACACAACACAATGCCTTCAGCTCGGTTTCTAGACAATCATATCTTGATAAACTATGTCCACTCTTTTGACCATTTTCCAATTTAGTAATTACAAAATTAATAAATTCGATGTGCATCTCGTAAAAATTTTCATATTTGTAAATATGATTCAGAAGTAATCTCAGTCATGGCCGGATTTTGAGGGGAGGTGTGGGGAGGTGCGCACCGACTCCCCTGAGGTCGTTTTGCACCTCTCCTGAGAATTTTTGCACCTCCCCTGAAACGTCATGCACTTCCCCTTGGGAAAGTTTCAATGATAGATCAAAGTGAAAAATTGGTATTTTTTGGTTGCTTAGAGTCTACACTTCGTAAGAAAGTTTTTGTAAAATTGAAACAGTGATAGTCATTCATCTCTGTGTCAAGTACCCGTTTAATGCAACGGTTTGGTAATTGTAATGAAGGGCAAAATTGGATGAGGTGTACGGTCATAATTCATTAATACACTGATACATATGTACATTACATGCATACGTCACATCGTTGACTTTGGCCCGTTCTAAGCCCTAACTTTCCACTGGGGTGGTAAGCTAAACCGCTGCACCTCCCTTAAATTTTTTCCATCTACCCCACTATTTCCACCAAATCCGGCCCTGAATTCTCAGTAAATCAATCAATGGCGGAAGAGCATTTGATATAAAAATACTCAATTCTGATTGGACAAGAGCATGCATGTACTCCAATTGTTTTTGAGCAAAAAGAGAGTAAATCCTGTAGAAATCACTTTCTAAAAAATATAATCTTATTTTTAGGCTGACCTGTGCAAGGAAACCGATCAATAATACCCAATTGGATCATGTACACTGCACATCTGTCCATGTGATCTCGTGTTCGTATTTTAGCCAATCAGCGCTCAGAAAGGGTTGTCCGAATAGAAATCCATTTTGATGTATTCAGTCAA
>CACRXK020003368.1:0-33750 GCA_902702795.2 Paramuricea clavata | reverse complement strand
CCCCCCCCCCCCAATTATCAATATTCCCGGCGCCTCTGCCTTCATTTGAACAACAATGATAGACAAGTCCCTGGGATATATGGAAAATTGATTGAAGCTCTTCAACATATTGAGGCAAATTAATGCAATGCCGGCCCCGAATCTCGCCTTTGCCAGTCTGGTTTATGATATATCTACCCTCATCATAGGCAGAGCTCGAGCAACGAGCATTTCTTCAGTTTAGGCCTTGCAACACAATGTCTCAGGCGTAAACTAATTGGGTTTATAATGCATTTGGACTGGAATCAGTGGTATGAATAGTGCAGCTTAAAGCATTTGCTACTGCTGGAATAGTGATATTATCACACCATGTTACAGGTTGTGCAGGGACCGCGGAACAGGGGGGGGGGGGCACGGCCCCTTACTTTTTCAGTGGATAGCAAAAATACCGGATAGAATCCAGCCTGCCTGCATGCGTGGCATAGCTCCCGTGCTATCCTGCCCCCCGCCCTCCCGCCACACACACTTTTATGCAGGCTCCGCGGTCCCTGTTGTGACATTTCTTCAACATAATTCAGTCCCATGAAATATTTGCAGGACTTTCAATATAAGACTGAGGATTATGCATTAAATGTGTAATGCCTGCACTACGAATATCAATATGGCAATTAGGATTTTAATAAAGACCATGTCCTGAGGATGCAAAACAGCACTCACCAGGTGAACTGTGCCAAACATAGGACACGATGGCGTTTGTCCAGTGCTTTCGTGCATGGCTGAACGATAAGCTAACAATATCCGCGGAACGTGGTTATCTCAATCTTGTTAATGTTTCTGTACAAATTATATTGTTAGCTGATTCTCCAAAGTTCTGTTAAACCTTTTGACCATTTCTTGCTACCAAATGTCGCGTTCCGGATCAACTTAAAAACAACAGTCTCACTACACAACAACTTTATTATCTAAAAATCGTACACTTATATATTGTCCACACTCTGATTATAAATTAAATTACTAGGTTGATGTTTTCCGGTTTGCACGCTACAATAAATATCTTTAATCATGTGTAACACTTAAAGGAAATAAAAATAACACAAGTCCACTTACCGTACAATAAACCGCAAGAAAAACCCAAAACAGCAGCCAAAATCTGCTTCTGTCTCCAAAATATGGAAGGCATGCATATGGAAATTAAGACATGGCACGAAACATAGGCAAATGCCACATAATGCCACATAAAGTGAGGGATATGCTAAACACGAAAGCGAGTTAAGTGTTACATCCAAAAATCTCGAAAGGACATAGCATCCAGCCGTGACGTCACGATGACCTCACGATTAAGAAGCGTTCTCCTTCGTCGAACGCAATTACCTCAACGCCTTAACTTAGCTGTCAAATGCGAAAGAATTGTACTTTAGTTCAAATTATTTTCTGTTTTAGTAAAGTTAAAGATAAACCATGTGCATGCTGTCCGTTCGCATATTAATATCTACAATTTCCCACAGTGACAATTGTCGCAAAATTGATTACACGACTTGCACAATGCGCTGTTCGCATATACGTCATTGCGTATGTGTGAAATCGATACATGTATATTTGTTGATTTTTCACGACTAATATCATTTTTAATATATAAATTGTTCAGCTGTTGTGGTTTTAACAGGTTGAAAAAATCACACGGAAATGTTGTTAATGCAATACCTAAAGAAACAATATAATTCATGTATAAGGGGTCAACAGACGTTTATTGTTTATTTGCTTATTATTAGTTCACTACGAATTAATGTCAAATTTCTTTGTTCTGGAAATTCTCATTTGGTACACGGCAAAAAACGCCGAGCCCGTTGCTCAACAGGACTGAACAATGTTTTGCTGCCCACGTTGTTCACACTTGTCAACAATATTGAACAATGTTGTTGAGCCTGAATCGGGTGTAACAATATTGTTCAATATTGTTGACAGCTATGAACAATGTGGGCAGCAAAACATTGTTCAATCCTGTTTTCATCAGTATTGCATCAACCTGAGCGTTTTTTTGCCGTGTAGGTCCAAGTTTTTTCCAATTCAGCGCATGAGTATAATAGTTGGCGTAAACTGTACGGTAAGTTATATACTGGGAGTTTAGTTGACAGCTGGTTTGGCGGAATTGGCGCTTCGCATCAGCAAATATCTCCTTGGTATAACCGTCGCAACGAAAGACATCAGAATGTCTCTCGTAGACTCTCCTGCTGCGCTTCAAGGACCGGCCCTTCCGCCCATTTATTCCCAAAAATTTCCGGAGTTAAGGGTTAGTCACGAAGACGTTTCAATTCAGTTTCAATGTTAAACCGGTTTACTCCAGCTGAAATATCTTTGCAATTACATTGGAAGTACCAATTTTAGTTAATTAACTGTTCAACACGATTAAATAACGATTATCAGGCCGGTGAAATTTCCATCTCAATAGTCAAGTAGTTGTAACTGGAATTAAATTTCTACTCGGGCTGTCATGTAGCAGGGACTCTGATTGTTATTGGAAGCCCAAATCGAAAATGACCATGAATTTACTATATATAACTATGTATTTACTATATATAATAGACCAAATTAACTTGGTATCCAAATTTTATACAAGTTCGTTGTATATTTACACTGTTGAAAGATGGGCCCTTTAAGTTAAATTATATTCAGGTTCCAACTGAAACACTGTATTCTGATTAGCATTGACAAAAATATTACGTTTCCGAAAAGTGTAAATGAATAATGAAATAAGCAATTTGCATAACATGTTTAGCTCGTCAACTTTCAATGGACCTTTCCCCTTATAACTAAAATTTCGATCTAGACAAAAATTTCATCACAGTTTGAAAGAGCATCACAAAATTAGTAATATTCCAAAGTTTTGTTGCAAAATCTTGTAAAATGCGGATAATATAGCCTTGTGAAGTTTGCCGTTTTTCAGTCATTTTGCATTACAAACGGGAAATTGACATACGATTCGGGTGTTGGGGCTGCAATTTCCCGTTTGTAATGCAAAATGACTGAAAATTGCAAACTTCGCAAGGCTCTATTTTCCCCATTTTACAACATTTCGCAACGAAACTTTGGAATATTACTAATTTTGTGATGCTCTTTCAAGCTGTGATTAAATATTTGTCTAGACTTGCCTAGATCAAAATTTTGGTTATAAGGGGAAAGGTCTATTGCTTTTTAATTAATCACGAGTGAGAAACTTAGGTTATATGCATATGGTCCATTAGTAAGCCCTTTACGAAATTCGTACAACTCGTTACATTAGTTAAATTTCATGAATCGTCTCGATTTGTAACATAGGCCTACATAGATTATATGCATCAGTGCAAATGGTAAGACCCTCCCGAAATTCGTACGGCTCGTTACATTCGTGATATTTCACGACTCGTGTCGACTGGGCAAATGTCTCACGAGTCTTGGCTGACTTGGTTTATATAATTATGCATCTCCTGAATTGATAAGTCCCTCGCGAAATTCGTACGGCTCGTTAAATTCGTAGAATTTTCTGGTAGGAGAGTCCCATCAATTTGGTGGTCATAGACTGTTTTTAAACCGTGGCGTAACTGGCGGGTGCCCGGGTGTCCAGAGACGGGGGGGGGGCAGGTGTGGGGGCCCCCGGCAAAATTTACCATAAAATGTTTTCTAGTTCATTGGGCAAATTGGCCCGGGCCTCAGTTATTGAGAACCTTCTCATTTGCAACGGGTGGCCCCCAAAAGCAGGAATTGGTGAAATTGTGAAATTTGGACCCCTTTTTACTTTAGTAAACATGGATGGTGAAAAATGTTTGTTACATTTTTTTACTTGTCATAGTCGGGAAAATTTTTTGAACCCCTTTTTTAATGAATATATATGGTTCGAAAATTTTTTGGGAAAAAATAGGGCCCTACTTAATAATTTGACGGGGGGCCTCAGGAGGTTGCGTTACGCCACTGTTTTTAAAGCACTGTCAATCTTCTGAATACGGTTACCCATGTCACCATGTGGCCATATTCATTCAATCAAACCAATGGCTGTATAAGACTCGTTAACTTGTTGATATTTCAGAGTAGCTTTGAACAAAACGGAAACGGAGAAATTAGAGCCAAGTGATCATGAACTAAACCACAACCATTTGACAGATTAAACATATTCCATCAATAGCATTGTCTTACAAAACACAAAATTAGATATCGACTTGTGGTAGACCTATTGAATGATTCATTTTGAAACCAAATCGTACATAATAGAAAACTCACTTTTCAAAATACACTAATTGTAAGTCAGGGTCAAAGTCATGTCACAATTCTACAACATGATGTGATAACTTACTGCGGGACAAAAGCGTATAAGCTTTTGCTAGCATTAAGATTGTCGTTCATGAATTTGTTATGTAATTAAACTCAATCTATAACTATGGCTATATATATATATATATATATATATATATATATATATATATATATATATATATATATATATATATATATATATATATATATATATATATATATATATATATATTATTATTATTATTGTTATTATTAATTATTGAAAATCTTATTTTACAACGGTTATCCTTCAACACGACTAGGTTGTTGATTTTCAAGGAGCCGTTCATACTACTGTAAGTCCCTTCCTAAGTCTATTCATAAGCAATATATGCGTGTGCTATATTTTGCGCGGAGAAATAATTATTCATTCAGGAATACATTCATGCATCAAAACCCCACGGTCTACGGACTAGCAAACGAAGAGCGGCGGTTTGGTTCGTATGCTATCTCATAAATTGCGATTTCACAACATAGCGCGAAGTTAGAGTTTTCTGAAGATCAAGAATTTTTGTGTGTCATTTGAGATATTTATATATCACGTCTGTTTTGAAGAACGATGAATGCCAACAAATATGTTTATAATTTCACGACTCGAGACGAAATTCGTGAAGCTCGGCCCACAAAAGCACAGTTGGTGGGAACTTCACGCAACCGATTCCATATGCAGATTCCAATTCGCAACTCGCGGCGATTCGTTGCAATTGATTTCACAAATCGTGGAAGTTAATTGTCATGACTTGTTATAAGAAACGACAGTATTGGACGTGTCACGTATATGACATTTTTTCAACACGAAGTCTATTTAATTGTAGTTTTCCAAACGCGCACTGAAGTCTGGCTTGCGTGATAATAGTTATGGTAAAATGCATGATCATTGTATATTTTTAATTTTTAGCTCAAAAGTCCATAAATAATTAAAACATTGTTTTTTTATCAATACAAACTCTCTCAAATTTTAGAATTGTATAATACATACAGTATGTTGTTATGCATCTTACTACCGTCAAGGAATGTGAAATCCACTAACTCAGACACCCTTATGGGCCTATAGCTACGTTCTTTTTTAACATTGTTCATGTAACTTTACTAACTTTACTGATAAACTATATAACTTAATATCGCCATTGGGCATTGGCATTGTGACCAGATTTAGTATTGTATCTATTTTAACAAAATAAACTTAACTATACGTCATAATCATTTTACCATGTCACGTGTGGGATATCACTCGAATGTTGAAGATAAGGGTTTTGAAAATGGAAATTTCGAGTGAAAATTTAATTAAGCATTTATTTAGACGAGAAATGCAACTATACAGATGATTTGGCAAGAACGACATCGCTTTCTCATACCATCGCTTTCTCATGCCATCGCTTTAGCATACACATGATAAACATGAACCTAATTGTGGTTACAGCTCAAAATCTGAACAGAAGTCTACGGCTGTATTTTTCTTGCCAGCTCCTGGTAAGATCTAAACATACCTGCATGCATATGTGTGTAAAATTTTCACTCGAAATTTGCAATCTTTTCTCTGCAATAAGTGTATAATTCCGTCAAGGAACATCTTACGGCTATTGGGCTAATTAGCTATAAGCGACGGTACTTGAAACATGGTTTTCACGTTAGCCCTGCCAGTATAGTGAAAATGCGTTAAGGGCCGGGCATAGACTTTCCATGCACGAAAGCTATTGGGACGATCGAGTATGGAAACCGTTTCATGAAATGTTCGGGGTTCGAGCTGCTATTGCAGCGAGTATGGAATTGTGGGACTCCATTGTACGCTATTCCATGTACAGTTTTTTTTTCTGATTGAACACTGCAGTAACTATCATTACTAAAGACTTGGTGCTGCTAGTGCATTGCAGAGTTTAATATTTAGTGATTTCTATTACTTCATTACAAAAAAAATTCTCGCTTGAAAATTAGCACAATGATTTCAAACGAATATTAATTAAGTACAGTATACTGGCATGTTGCTATTTTAGTGCAAACTTTTACCGAAATTACAGGAAATACTATGGCGGCAAGATGGGAAGAGTCTTCCCTTGATGATGGAAGCGTATCGCATATAAAATAAACCGTAAAACCCCTTACCTTCCTTGAAGGAAGTGGAAAAGATTCAGAAGAGACAGCAATAGAATTGACTTGATCTTGTGCTTTTGGTGATGCTCCATATTGAATCTTGTACAAGCATCCAACTGATTGTAATTATTGCTATATTGTTGTTTTACATAGCATGGTATTCCTTGCTCGGTCACGGGTTGGGATAAAACGCGGAACCGCAATGCGGATTCCGTAAGCGGATTCCGGATGAGGATTCCGCATTTGAGGATAAAACGCGGATTCCGGAAGCGGATTCCGGATGCGGATTCCGCAAATGAGGATAAAACGCGGAATCCGCATTTGAGGATAAAACGCGGATTCCGCATTTGAGGATAAAACGCGGATTCCGGAAGCGAATTCCCCAAATGAGAATAAAAGGCGGAATTGCGTAAAATAGGACGAGAAGAAGAATAGCGTATAAAAAACTTAAATTATTACTTTTTAAGGTCACAACCACTAAAAAGCGATTGGCTAAAGGTACCTAGTTACTCTAGGCCTAACTGCTGAAGTCATAGTAGTAGTAGTAGTATAGCAACTTTATTTAACGAGGGTAAAACACATTACAACCGAAGGCTGAAAAACTTGTGGCCCTCAAACATGCATGCATTAGTGTTGGGAGGGGGGGGGACTGTGACTTTTTGGACTATTTCTTAAAATTATGGAGGGAGGTGGAAAATCGTATTTATCAAGAGCGTCTTCATTTTTATTTAAGTTTCTTTGTTAATGCTAGTAATATTCGGGCTTTGATGGCACAGGCGTCGGAGGAAGCGCCTTTCACCTCTGAGATCGTGGGTTCGATTCTCACTACGGATTCGATGTGAAAAGAGTCTGTCAACGCTACGCCAAAAGTCGTGAGTTTTCTCCGGGTGCAAATAGAGCAGAAATCAATTCAAAGTAGCTAAAATTACGACTTATACGCAAGACAAATAACGCTTGTTGGGAACAGATTAACATGAACTTTGTGTCGGATTACCAGGTGTTTATGCATGGTTTTTGTCGGATTGCTAGGTGTTGTACGCATTGTAATTAAGGTTTCCTTTAATTTAATTGCGTATCAACATTCCTTTAGTAGTTGCCGCCCGGCCATATCCTGCTGCGTTCCAGACTTTAGTTCGAAGTTCGAACGCATAATATGAAAAATATCGGTTAAATATTCAGTTGGACATTTGATCGCTTACACGCGTTTTGCTAAGACAGAAATTATTTTAGCAAAAAGCAGTGTCTGAGGGAAAAAATGAAAATTTGAATTGATTTCTTAATTACTGCTCTACTTGAATTGATCAAGTTACGAATTGATTCATATAAATACAGTCAATAATTACAACCACGATCATCAAGTTGAATTTTTCAGTTTGTATTGTATGGCGCTAATATGTGATTTGCGCGACAATATTAACATCGTATTATTAAATTGCAATGGAATTTAAATTCGGCTGATACTGATCATCAGTGTGTGATAGCGCATTTGTTTTATCAAAAATCATGATTTTCCAAGCTTACCGTTTGCGCTAATAAATGGACTAAAACCCAAGTTATCATATACGCAAAACGCTTTTGCCATTCACGCTTCATTGTTTACGTTTATTGTATACGATTTTCCACCTCCCTCCCGGCATAATTTTAAGAAATAGTCCAAAAAATCACAGTCCCCTCCCCCCTCCCAACAATAATGCATGCATGTATGACTTCAACAGTTAGGCCTAGGGTAACTAGGTACCTTTAGCTAATCGCTTCTTAGTGGCTGTGACCTTAAAAAGTAATAATTTAAAGTTTTTATACGCTATTCTTCTTCTCGTCCTTTTTTACGCAATTCCGCGTTTTATCCTCGTTTGCGGAATCCGCTTCCGGAATCCGCGTTTTATCCTCAAATGCGGAATCCGCGTTTTATCCTCAAATGAGGAATAGCTAGTGGCCTAGTGCATGTTATTATCATAGCATGATCAATTGCCGTAGCTAGCTAAATACATAGTTGTATAAATGCATGAAGTTAGTTGTTAGTTTTTTTGCTATTTGATGTTAACGTATTGTCCTTGGGTTCGCAGTAATTGGCTAATCGCTGTTGCGAATACCCTGCCATATAGTCTAGTTAATTCGTTAAATTATTACTTTGTAATAACTGTTAATACTATCTGGCAAAGTTAATAAATAAATCCGCGTTTTATCCTCATTTGCGGAATCTGCATCCGGAATCCGCTTACGGAGTCCGCATTCGGGTTCCGCGTTTTATCCAAACCCGCTCGATCACGTCTTAGTTAGGGGACTTGATTCCTGCCAGCATGAAGGTCGTAAAGGTTAGCAGACGCTGCTGATTGAGATTTAAAAAAAATATCTGCGTAAAATTAGACACATTTTAAGGCAGGGAAGAGAATGTTTACACTTGGTCGATATTTCTAATCTTGAATTTTGCCCATGATTTTTTAATTCGAACCTTCCTGTGCGGCGATGCAACCTAATGTAATTATTAATATCACAGGTATCATTAAATATCATATATTAGTATTACATTGCGAGGGTTAACGACGTAATTTAATGCCACAGTTTAATTAATATGATAAAAATATTTACCCACGAGCCACGACTCGTGAGGCATTTGGAACGAGACGAAGTATAATTATATAACCAAATGGCACATATACATGCATGCGTGAAGTAATTTTCTAACATACAAAATCAGAAATACGACTCGTGCATCATGACTTTTGAATTTCATGAGACGTGATATGCAACACTATTAATGGACAATCATCGGAAATATCCCTCTACACGCCCGTCCTATGTTTGCGTCACTATATGTAATTGTAAACTGCAGGAACTTCAATCATTGTTAGACACAAGACTGTGGTCTGGCAGTCGAAATCTTCTGAAATAAATTAAACCAGAAACCGTCAAAAGGCTACATAACTTGTAATGGTTACGTTTCAAACATATTTAAAGTTAAATAATAATAATAATAATAATATTTAATATTTATTTTTGCGCAAATTAACATGTTATAGTATATGATCAAATGCGCATATAAATAGCAACCACATCTGTTGGTCTATATGTTTTTGGCAAGCGTTATTGCATTTTTATTATTTGGAATCAGATCAATCTGCGTTTTTGAAATGTAACTCGACACTCATTTATATACAAGGTGTTAATGAAAATGATGATCCAACTTGGCATGTCATTTTGCATTATTTTTAAAACCACTGACATTTTTCAAAGCTAATTCCAGTATCTCTAAACAGGTTATCATGCAGTTCAAATAAATATAGTATTACACTTTAAATCGAGGCAGAATTAAAGTCCATTTTCCATTGTTTTCTGCGCGTTTCATGCGAAGCTGCAATGTGTGTACCGAAATTTTTTTCGGTACACACATTGCAGCTTCGCATGAAACGCGCAGAAAACAATGGAAAATGGACTGTAACTGATTGACATCTTATAGTTCCATCTTCGCCTCATACTTTGGACTCAAGTACTCAATTCAGATATATATTCAGAGGTCACTGTCTTTACTCCTGTAATTACGTCACTGATATTGAACAAGATCCAAGGATAAGGATGGCCAACTGCGCGCTGTTTTAATTTTGAAATATTTCGACAACCGAACTAGCGAACGAAAAGTTGGGTAGGTTTTCATAGATAGTAAGTAACATGTAACGGTAATGTAATACTATCTAGAAGCAATAAAATAAGAGAAACTAGTTTTTTATAGTCAGTCCCCTTATGAAACATATACAGGCTAGACTTTTTAGTTTTTTCTAGGACTGTAGGCGAGGGGGTGAGTTCCCGCAACCTATTGTCTGATCACGTGACTCTACAACAATTAATTGGCCAAGGGGGAGTTGCATGGTTTCAAGTTACATGCCTCCACAGAAAACATTAAATTCAAATACCAGGAGTGGAATTTTACGACACATAGTCTGAAGCGCCCGCTATCTACTTTTTTTAGTTATACTTTTTTCAGTATACTTTGAGATACCAAAAATCAATAACTCCATTATTAAATCCCTAGTGGCTAAAATTACCGATTATTAAATACCGATAAAGAGAAATTGACATTGACTGGACTTGGAGAGCTAAAAATTATAAAGTTGTTTATTATTATCCTATTAATATGGCCCACCATATTTAAACAAAAAATGAAAGTAAACTCACAATCGCTACATCAAGTTACAAAGGTGTCAAATTCATGAAAAGTTGCTCGAAGTTCGATGTTATGAAAGTTGCTGTTTAACATTACATTTCGATTCAAATTTTCTAATATAAATATATTTACCCCCCCCCCCCCTTTAAATAAATGTCACCATTGAAATCCTCACAATATAACCTTTCGAACGGGAAGAAAAGTGCCGTCAAAACATTACACAAACCAAAGCAATGATATATTTAAACTCGCCAAACATTCAAACGAGAAAAAGAGAAAAAGTTGAATATATTCTAAAATTTTGGCATCATTTTCTGAAAGGATATATGTGTAAAATACTCTTTATATTCAAGCGCTTTCGTGTAGAAAGTTTCGTATGAATACGGCAGGTAGAAATATTCATTTTTAATTTTTCAAGGTATCGGGTTTTGCTCGCACGCGCGTGTATTGCGTAATACTTGGGCAATAAGGAGCTCCTTTACCTGAGATGACGTCAAACTCACGCGTATGGGTGCACTTTGACCTGTAGAACCCATTTCTGGCATTTCCAGAGTCACGCGATACAAACTTCGCATTGTTTTGATGGTTTTTAGTCGTATTTCCGGTTGGGATTATCGCAAATTCGGAGCAGAATTGCAGAAATGCAAAATTCGGCAACAAAAGTCACATTTTAAAGATAGAAGCTTGAAAATAACACTATACATGCTATTTTTAACTGCTTCATTCATCAAGAATACCAGAATGAGCATACGTCTCAAGGGCCGAAGGGCATGCCCCCCGGAAAATTTTTAATTTTAGAAGTCTGGAATGGCCATTTCCTGCGATTTCACGGCGAAATACTCCAAAGAGAACATCAAAAAATTGTGTGATTTAGTGGAAAATTTTTGATAATTTTTGAAATCGTATTTCCATATTTATCATATTTCCCTATATATTTTTCAACTTAAAAATTTAGCCAAATATAGTCAATTCATGTAAGAGGAAAATATCATGTTTCCAATACACGTCTGTAATATGATCTTTCACTTGGTCAACGTGCAATTGCGTAACTCAACAATTGTTGTAGTGCCTGTTGAATTTACAACACTATATATACGGCTAGCATACGGCTAGCATTGTAGTGCCTGTTGAATTTACAACACTATATATAGCGGCTATGAAAGATACTAGCAAGTCCTGCCATTTGAAAATGGCAGGACGAAACACGAGCGCGTGTAAATCGATATATTGCCCGGAAATGAGCTTTTGTAGAGTTGCAGTTGCTAGGTAACAGACACGGCAAGCTGTAAAATTGTGTAAATGTAATAGAATACGGAAAACTTTTAAAAAATAATAACGAAAAAGACGAGAAAATGATACAAAGTAACAATATAATAATAATATATTTTTAAAGCTTCAAGATAAATAAAGTAATGTTTTAGTAAGGAAATTTGGGAAAATTTTTAGTTCTACGGGGCAGGACAAGCAGGACCACTAGTTACGCCACTGTCTATATTTGTACTTTGTTAGTAATATTGCGTAATTTAATCATATACAAGCCCGCTTGATTTTCAAAGCTCATAAATCGCTACAATGTAGCCACTGACTAAAACTATCGTTATAAGTTAGTATATATTTTTACACTGAATCAAATGGTGGTATTTTTATCTACATAGCGTGTACTGAACCGAAGACATGAACGAAACATCCGTAGAACGTGCACGTTCTACGCGTAATGGACCCTGCTGAGAAAGAGTTAATTAAAACAATTCTGATCATGAAACGAAAAGTTGCCAAAGAGTTGCCGAGCGACTTGTGGAAATCCCTACTCCAGATTATTGATGAACTTTAGACGTCGTAAATGCTATCCTTTCCCCAGCTGTAAGTTAATAGCTCAGCTGGATTAGTTTCCTTTCCCGGCTTCAGTTGCGTAACGTTATATCAGGGCGGCCCCGGTTCAAAATTTTCTAAGGCCCCCTAGTATAAGAGCCAAAGGTACGAGTCGAGCGCCGTATAAGCGCGAGCTTCTAGGGATCCAGGGCATGCTCATGCGGAAAATTTTTGAATCTAGACTCTCTGAAATGCGATTTCTGTTGGGGAGAGATTTTACAGAATTCTGGTGCTCTGGTCAATGTTTTTGCTCTGTCGCCTAAGCCTGGCTGCCTCAATTGGGCACATTGTGGGGTTGGGTATTACAAAAATTTCTGAAATTTAGTGTTAGTATAGCTTTTGTGCCCTAGTAGTTTTCATTCATTTTTGTCTTTTTAAAGCCTATAGATTTTTAGGGAGAGTAAGAACATTTCAAAGCGATACCAGTACTTGTTTGGGAGATATTAACTTTTTTAATTCAGCACGGCACTCACCGCCCATCATCATATGTTTCAAGCATATGAACCAGAAGAAACAAATGAAACAAATGAAACAAATGAAATAAATGAAACAAATGGAACAAATGGAACAAGTGAAACAAACGAAACAAACGAAACTAACGAAACTAATGAAACAAATGAAACAAGCGAAACAAACGAAACAAAACAAAACAAACGAAACAAACGAAACAAATGAAATCAATGAAACAAATGGAACAAATAGAACAAATGAAAGAAACGATACAAACGAAACAAACGAAACTAACGAAACTAACGAAACTAATGAAACAAATGAAACAAATGAAACAAATAAAACAAATGAAACAAATGAAACAAATGAAACAAATGAAAAAAATGAAACAAATGAAACAAATGAAACAAATGAAACAAATGAAACAAATGAAGCAAATGAAGCAAATGAAATAAATGAAACAAATGAAACAAATAGAACAAATAGAACAAATAGAACAAATAGAACAAATGAAACAAACGAAACTAACGAAACTAACGAAACTAACGAAACAAATGAAACAAATGAAACAAATGAAACAAATGAAACAAATGAAACAAATGAAACAAATGAAACAAACGAAACAAACGAAACAAACGAAACAAACGAAACAAATGAAACAAATGAACAAATGAAACAAATGAAACAAATGAAACAAACGAAACAAACGAAACAAATGAAACAAACGAAACAAATGAAACAAATGAAACAAATGAAACAAATGAAACAAATGAAACAAATGAAACAAATGAAACAAATGAAACAAACAAAACTAATGAAACAAATGAAACGAATGAAACAAATGAAACAAACGAAACAAACGAAACAAATGAAACAAATGAAACAAATGAAACAAATGTAACAAATGAAACAAATGAAACAAATGAAACAAACGAAACAAACAAAACAAACGAAACAAACGAAACACACGAAACAAACGAAACAAACGAAACAAACGAAACAAATGAAACAAACGAAACAAACGAAACAAATCAAGAATTGGAAGCAAATTACTATTTACTGAGTATAAAAGGCAGTTGCCAAACTTCACTTTTAAATAATATTTTAACGATCGATCAGATGAAGTACCGTCATCAAATATTCACCAGGTTTTTCGTCTCCGAAGCGTCGGAAGAGCATTTTCCATATTTTCTGATAGGAACTTTTATCAAAATTGTTAAGTTCTTGCATTTAATTAAACATTCAAAATTCTGTAAGTAATGTTTACAACATGAGTGGCCGTGTTGTATCAGATATCGAGCCGAAGGCGAGAGTTTGTATATCTGATACAACACGGACGCGAATGTTGTAAACAACTTAAAAAACGACTCATCCCTGAGTCCATTGGCGAAGTAATTTTAAAAATAAACATTGTCTAAGCCGAGAAAATCAAAGTTAAAGTTTATGTAAATCAACATGAATCAGTATCACATATACAGACACGACACGCTTATGATTTCTTTGTGTTTTCTTCCTGAATTATTAATGAGTTTTTAATGCGATGTATAGCTTTTTACAACGTCAACGCCCTCCCATTGTTTTCAATTAACGTTCGTCCTATACAGGGTGTATAAAAAAAACTGAACAGATTTGAAATTGCTCTCAATTTCAAGGAGTGATGGGAAGAGCTAAATAAAGGAAGCCTCTGCGAGTTAATGCAATCAATATGGCGTCGTATATAATCATTTGTAGCAAAGTTCGATCAACCATCGGGGGTGCTAAAACATGTTTTTGACTTTCATTTTCAGGCGTACTTGAGTATCCTGGGGTGAATTCAATATCAATATCTTCTTCTGTCCATTTGCATCGAAAAATATTGAGAAATTGCAAACGAATATCAATGGATACGAGCTATTTGGTTATAAATATCCTCTTAATTTGCAACATTTCTTTATAAAAATGACTCTATTGAACTTCGATACTCAGATTATGAAGATTCATTTCAATTTCTTTCACATTTCCGTAGATTTCAAGTTTTAAAAAAAGTCAAACAACTAGTTTGGTTCAAAAGCCATACTTCGTCGCATTATCTGGCAGAGCCTCGCCAACTTCATTTCAATCTTCCCATCACACAGCGCGCGCTCACTTTTATTCAGGAAACTTCATGTAAGTTATTTGTAAATACTTAAGCAGGCTCTGCGGAGGAGAGAGTGTACTTGCCTGTGCAAGAAAAAAATAAAATATGTAAAGAAATAGAATCCTCGTGGCTGAGGACGCCAAATTTTTAATATTTTGAAAAGCATTCAGAGATAGACCTCTGTTATCCGACTCTCATATCTTACATAGAGGTAAATCGTCACTTGGGCAGACTATGATCAAGTACAGTATAAGGCAACGAAATACTGAAATTATCTGCCGGCCACTTAAGTTTGAGGCACCGTAGCTTTGCGCTGCTGAAGACATGTTTTTAAATATTTTGCCAATTTTGCAATTCTTCAAATAACCGTAGTTTATAATAATTTGTAAACACAGTTTGATACCACCATAAATAAAGTTTTATTCTTTATCACTATAAAGAAATTACGTATTTGTCCTTACAGCAATGGCGCATTGAATTACGGAGATTACTTGATCATCGTACCTCGAGTGTTTCGAGCTGGCACGACGCAAAACATTGGTATAAATATTTTTGGGAATAAATCTTGTGATGTACGCCTCACACTGGATGACTAGACAAAACGTGGCATTAGCAGCCAATCAAGAGGTCATTTTCAACCAAATGAAGCTGGTATGCTGGAACTTCAGGTCAGTTTTTATCAAGTCATTGTTTCAGGCCACTGTTCTATCATACCTCAAGCGCTAATCGTAACTGCACAGAAAGTATGGCATGGTGAATTCGCTTATTCAAGAAGTTTCAGTACGCTAATATTGCGAATATTTAACTGATAGGTTCAGGCGATTTTAAAAAGAACATAAAGATCTCCATATTCAAAAGCATCCTATTACTGTTGTCGTCAAAATCGCATTGTCGATGTTTGGCTGACAATTGTATGATTAATTAATAGAAGATTGCCATAGGATATTGTCTTTTCAATTCGAGTTTCCAACGAATTCGCTCCTTCCGGTATGAAGTACGTTGACGTGCATCGGTCTGTTCAAATTCTCAACGACTCTTGGACCGTATTAATAATAATTAACTTGTCTATGATGTTTCGTTGAGCAGGTACCTGATGGCCTATCGAACGTGAAAGTGGGAGCTACAGTATGTGGAGTAAAAACAACGAAGAAAACTGTTACTTATGAAGCTCTAGCGAAGAAGGTCTTTATTCAAACCGACAAACCCATTTATAAACCTGGACAGAAAGGTCCGTAGCTACGTTATACCTGGTAGACATGCTTTCGTATGAATTGTAATTTAAGAACAAATTAACTACGATAACTATATGTTTAGTATTCTCGTGATTTCATTTAATTTGAAGAAAATCAATTTGATCAATGTAAAATAACGCATAGTACAAAGAACTGTTGCGCCCTCGTGAAGACTGATCTTTTGCAATAGCAACGGATTTTAATAAGTCGGTAAAATTAAATGTCAATAGGCGAATAAGAGATTTAACTCATCACGAGCAAATAAATTGCACCCGTGCTTTCTTCATTTGGCATTGAGGGCACATGTTAAGGGCACACATTTTTCTCCAAAGAAATTGAGTGCATCAAATGTAAGTTCAAATAACGGCAATAGAACATAGATTAATTAAGTAACTTATCGATCTCCTTATATTAATTTAATAAAACCATGTTGACATTCAAATTTTAAGTAATACAAAATTTCTTCTTTCTAGTTTTGATTCGAATTATATGTGTGGATTCTCAACTAAAACCTGCAGGAAAGAAAGTAAGTTAGTTATCACTTATTTACTGAGAACGAGGGAAACAGTGTGTTTTGTGGACCCGAGACCGTCAAGTCTCCACAAAACACACTGCTTTCCCGAGGTCTCAGTGAATAAGTGTTTTATTATATATCAATAGTCAAAGAAACAACAAATTAAAGAAGAAATGAACGTAAATACATGAAATATTTTATTGTTAAAACGTTATATTAAACACTGGCTACACTGCAGTTACTTAAAGCGAAAGTTATAATTACGTAGTAGGCATGTCCAAAGGTCGCATCTTCACGTGATGGCGCACATGATTTTTTTTGTTATTCGCCGGTCGATAACGTATTATCTCCCTCTCGCGCTGTTGCGAGGGAGACGCCTAACATTGTCACTCTCACGTGATATGCTCTCAACCAATAAAACACAAGAAAAATGCGACTTTGACTATTGATATATAATAACAATTGATATTGCCTGGTTAAATATATATCACGAATATAATAGCTTGATATTTTCAATGGAAACAGCTAATACATCCTATGAAAAGGATAGAAATTGCCAACCATCAAATTACTTTTCATCCCTATATGGGTAAAATTTATAGCACTTTTATGTAAGCTATGGTTTTCCGAATTATAGCTATGTAGTGACTGAGTGTGTAAAAGGAAGCTACCCGAAACTGATTGATTTTAATACTTTATCGCAATGCGTTTATATACAGTATATATTGTGATATACTGCATGAACGAACACATTCAGCAACCTCGTTCCCAGGCTCTTTCCTCTTGTGAAGCAAAGATCCTGGCTGGGGCTGGTCACGTGGCACGCAGATTCTGTGTGCTAAAGTAAATTGTGTCCTTGGGTAGGGTGGTAGAGGAGTGGTTTGTCGTGTTTGGAAAATTGAAACTTATGTGTTCTAGTTTCTGGTGACAAAAATGCAATTTACAACAGGAAATCGTGAAATAAACTGTTTACTAAAAATTCTATTTATCATGACACGACTTCTGCTATATCAATGTCATCAATAATGAGTGTTGAGTTACATTTCAAACAAGAAGCTGAATCATATTTCAATTGCAAGGAAAGAACACCACACGCTACCTACAGCCTGCGAAGTTGAGCACCGGCTTCAGCGTAGAAGCTATTTTAATATTGTCCACACCGACCGACCGATGAAACGAACAATCTGTCCGTTAAATTGAAGTGTATCCTGTCCGATATTCTAACGGATTTTTTTATAACGTGATCTTTTGGTTTCTTAAACTTAGTTGTTGCTAACTTAGTTGTTTTTCTTGATCTAAAAAAAGCATTCGATACAGTCGACCACGAAATACTGTTAAGTAAGTTTGAAATGTATATGATTTCCAAAGGAAAGCATTAAATCTTTTACGTTGCTATTTGACGCACCGAACTCAAAGTTGTCAATTGGCCAGTATACTCTGGTGGAGAAAGAAATCATTTGTGGCATTCCTCAGGGAAGTATACTCGGCCCTCTCTTATTTATTATGTATATAAATGATTTGCCAAGCTGCCTAGAACGTACAACTCCAAGAATGTTTGCTGATGATACTAACTTAACGGCAGTAGGCAGAACAATTAGTGAGGCGGAAGAGAGGGCGAGCGTAGACATGAGGAATGTTCAGAAATGGCTTTGTGCAAATAAACTAAGTCTAAATATAGTGAAAACTGAGTATGTTTTAATTGGAACACGACATAAAATAAGTAATATTGATACCCATCAAGGAGTTAAAATAAATAATCAATTGATTAAAAAAGTTAAAAATACCAAAGCTCTTGGAGTTGAATTAGACGAAAACTTGAGTTGGGAAAAACACATTAACCATATTAGCAGTAAAATATCATCAGGTATTGGGGCTATTAGAAAAATGAGGGAGTATGTCGAACAAGACATTTTGATAAAAGTTTATAATGCCTTAATCCAACCTTATTTTGATTATTGCTGTGAAGTATGGGATACACTTAATAAAGGCCTAAGCGAACGTCTACAGAAATTCCAAAACAGAGCGGCTAAGTTGATCATGAACTTAAAAAATGAACATGGTCAGTCTATTTTGGCACGAAAATCTCTAGGCTGGGTAACACTTGAAGAGCGTAGGGCACAAATGAAAGCCAGGCTCATGTACAAGACAGTTAATGGTTTAGCCCCCCAACGACTATACGAAGCTTTCCAAAATCTGAATACCATTCATGACCATAATTTAAGAGGTTCTTCAACAAGGTTTTATATTCCAAGACCAAAAACGGAATCCTTAAAAAAAAGCTTCCAATATAGTGGGGCTAAACTATGTAATCAGATACCTGAAGAGATACGCAATTCGGTATCGTATAATTCGTTCTGTAAAAAGCTATCTTCCTCGACCTTAATCTCGACTTAAAGTAGTAGTTAATTTTTTGTCTAAATAGGTATATAATTGTATTTGTTATGTATGTAATATTAGAGCTAGTATATAAATAATAATTTGTAAGTACACATCCCTTTTGGAAATCAGCTTTTGCTGAAAAGGCCAATGTGTTTAAATAAAGTTGATCTTGATCGCCAACTGTAATTGTAAACAATGCTACTGTATCTTGACTTGTGATAGCACATGATTAATTAAAACCCGTGTTCTTCTGGACTATAAAATTCCTTGCATTGACATTGCTCTCTGGACATTGCTGAAACTCAACGAGCAAGACTTATTTCGAAGTATAGCTATCTGTTTTCACCAGTGAACTCTTTTGGTTATCTTATGAACGCCATTCGTTTACGCCAAGACTTCTCCGTGCGTGCTATAGCTATGCGGTACAGCGATAATATATAATACCATACATACAGTTAACTTAAACATCAGACACAAGTATTTTATTTTATTTTATATTATATTTAATATATCATGTTTTACGTGCAGCAATCTCAGCAGGCACATTATAAATCTTATAAAGACCTTTATTGGCATTGCAATTGGCCTTTTATAGAAGAATAATCCTGCTTTTTTCGACCCGAATCATGCTGCTGTGTTAATCAATATTTATATCAACTTCAATCTTCATCATATTTTAGAAGTTTTCATCCAAATATGCTAGAGACAAACAGCCGATGTATCAATAGAAACTTTAAAATGCTTATAAAAACTTATCGAGTAATGCTGTGTCTGTGTTTGACTATGGCCCTGACAAAGTGTAGAGGCACTTTATAGCGTTATAAGGTTTTATATAGGGAAGTATTTTTCTATTATATCTGCTGTTATTCTTTTGCACTCAATGCCAATGGGCAAGGTATAAAACACGAGGGTAAATGACTATTGAATTATATATTATAGGACATACTGTGCACAATTTTGCCATTAGTATACTCGCGTGTAGACAAAATAGGAAAAGCATATTAGTTATCTAAATTCTATACTGTAGATTCCCTAACAATTTTTGTACCTTATACACTCCTTACCACCTAGTGTTTAATACAAACGATTAAATTATACAATAATTTAACCTATTAAGAAAATATACGATGTTTATAAACAATTTTTGAATCAATAATCAATCAATAGAGATTCAATGTCCATTTGGCTTGTATCTATTTATATAAAGCGTGTGCGCGAGAAGACCTCAAAAGGAGCCACGACCTACCGCAGTATTGTGTTGAAATTAACAAGTAAATCGATTCAAAAATAAATATACCGTTTCCAAATAACGCTAACGGCATATTATAAGAACATTATAAATATGTGAAGTGAACCAGAGGCAAAACAGAAACGTGTGAAATGAAAGTGCGCCAGAGGCCTTGAGAGAACATTAGAACAATTTCAAAGCATACGTTTTTATTGCTTGACTTCCTGACTTGTCTGTTGCTATAAAAATATGTATGTTTTTTTATAATTTAAAAGCAAACAGGAACCAAATTATGATTCTCAAAGTAGATTGTACAGAACACTCTCACTCAGTTGCAATCGAAGTGTAAATGCGGAAGTGGAAGAATGTAATTTGATACTTTGCGTACTCCCCTTTGGGCGATCAAATTCCACAAGAGGAAAGAGCCTGGGAACGATGTTGCACATTCAGTTTTACCTCCAATTTTAAGGTTGGATTTCAAGGTCAAAATTCAAAACCGCGAAACGGTCGAAACCTAAACGGATGGATTTGCATTCAGTATGTAACTCGTGGTTCCGACAGTCCGTAGCTACGGTTGCTACACGAACAGACTGTTTTTCTTATGCGTAAAAAGCGATTTGTAATCCACGAACAGCGCAGGTTTCAATCCAATTCAACAGGAAACCCTTCAAAATTCACAGGATTTTAATGGCAAAGAAAGTTGCTTGGGGGACACGGTTAACTCCATTTGGGAATATATCCACTGATTGATTAGCATCAATCATACTATACAAGACACATATATTTAATATTATTAGTAAAACATGACATCAGAAAACAATGTTAGTTGAATCGAATGTCAATGGGATTAAAAAGTTGTTAACTATCACTCATTTACCATTAAATTAACCTCTGTCTTTATTTTTCCTGTAAGGTTTCCTCAGTGGTGATACAGGTTTGTAAATCGTTTTGGTTTCCTAAAGTATAATATCGTACTAGTACGTATAGATATCGTCATTCCTCCATCAGTCACCACTGTTGTCATGCGTTCATGAATCATGAACACACTTCTCATAAATATATGAATTGCGAGACCCAATGTTGTGTCGGTAGTGAGTTAATGTGGAAGGGGAGGGGGAGGGAACGGGAGAGTAGCCGGGCCAAAATATGTTTTTTTAAGTATCTAGCAAGGAAAGTTGTTTCTTCTCGATTATTTTAAGAATGATGTGATTGGTCTATATCACATCTAAGGATGGCGCCATCTGCGCACCTGTTCACTAAGTCCAAGCCAAACGGAAATGGAAGTTGACAAGAGTTCCCATTCTCTCCCGCGTTTGACCGCCAACTACCTCTCATCGACTCTTACCAACTTTCATTGATTTTGAACTGTTTAAATGTTAATGAGAGTTGATAAGCGTTTTCGCCATCTCGCGATAATATCTAATTAACGCTTATCAGGTCTCATGCAACTCTTGTAGTATTCGTTTTACTGAGGCATAAGAGTTGAGAAATCTATCATGTATACAAACTTTTGCTTCTCAACTTTCATCAACTCTGAGTCACGTCTGACCTCGCCTTACAACATCATAACTTGCACAAATAACATTGAGACTGCAGGACGGTTTCAGATTAAAAATGTATCCCCAATTCACAATGATCTTCTGTCACATGCAGGAACCCAGAGGTGCGAGGATAATGCAATGGAATGATGTTGAACTAGAAGATGGTAAGATTTTCATTGTCACAATACAAAATACTTCACGAAGTTGCAACTACCATTAGCCTATTGATATTTAATTTAAAAAAAGTGTTAAAAATGATGTTATTAATTTAATGATCGTAATCGTTTTGGAATCAGCACGAATCTTACTCATATATTGGTGCGAATTCAAAATGCTGCCATCAGTATGCGATGTAATGGTGCCCTTTTTTCAAGCAATCATATTTAACTACTGAATTGACCATTTGCGTAATAGACTAAATTTTGATCTCAACAAAAATTTCATTACAGCTTGAAAGAGCATCACAAAATTAGTAATATTCCAAAGTTTCGTTGCAAAATGTTGTAAAATGCGGAAAATATAGCCTTGCGAAATTTGCAATTTTCAGTCATTTTAGATTACAAACCGGAAATTGACAACCTCGAAGGGTTTGGGGCTGTCAATTTCCCGTTTGTAATCTAAAATGACTGAAAATTGCAAATTTCGCAAGGCTATATTTTCCGCATTTTACAACATTGTGCAACGAAACTTTGGAATATTACTAATTTTGCGATGCTCCTTCAAGCTGTAATGAAATTTTTGTCTAGACTTGTTTAGTTCAAAATTTAGTCTATTACGCAAATGGTCAATTGAATTAGCCAATCTATTTTAAGAAAAATATGATCACGCAAATTACCAAATCAAATCTGATTATCCTCGATTCTAATAAACTTTCTATTTGATGCAACATAAATAAGCTATCGTAGCTAAATATTTTTGAATGAAACAAATGATCCAAAAATACTTGGAGATTTAAAATACCATATAATTTTTCATAAAAAATAATGTAAAAATTTTAATTTGAACAAAATGTTCTATAAAAATTACAAAAATGCCAACAACAGCTATTTTAGAGTGAGAGAAAATCCGAGGTAAATTCGTTCATCGACTAGTTCCAATCGATATTTGCATGCAGAAAAACGCACCAAAACTCCATCAAATCACTCGTGACCCTATAATATGTTTAAACTTGCTTGCGTCATAACTTTTCTTCATAAATCTCTTGAATTATGTAATATTTTTGCAGTTGTTTCAAACATTAAAATACTGAAATATCGCCAGGAATGTTATTACTTCTTCAACTTTGATCCCGCTTGTTCGAAATTTTCTATGAAAATAAAATATATCATTTTTAGACATACAACACATCATTCGCAGAACATATAATTGTTACATTCTTACTGTTCTTGGATTTTTAAATTTGTTTCGGAGAAAATAACTACACCGAATTAATTGAAAACATATAGCAATTGTCACTACCGCATGTATTTATTACGCCGAAGAACATGCCGTACGTATCTGAAAACTAAAGTAAATTACGAACTGCAAAGAGGTAGTTATTGAAAATTCGAAAAATCCGGCATATTTTAATAATAGAACAATTGCGGACTACATTTTGCAGGGGTGTTGATCTTATTGACATGTTGCTACGTTACGGCACCATATGCAGACATTGGGTGGGTTAGAGATCGTTTGTAAACAAAAACTATTTCTGGTTTACAAACCAGTTTTAGATTTCAATATTAAAAAATAAAGTGGAAACTGGAACTTCATGTCGTGTAATTTTGGTCAAAATTTAAACTTGTGTTATAAATTGCACTCTCGCTTCGCATACGTGCGATTTTGTAATCGCGTATTTGATTGCATGCAGACCAAATTTTACCTCATGCATGTATTCAATTCAATTATTCCCATTATCAATCAGGATTCGGAAATAATATCACGTAAATACATATTTAGGCATCGCTAGTCTGGATCTTCAATTGTCCAAGGAACCTGTTCTTGGTAAATGGTTAATTAAAGCGAAAATTGAGGTATGTCTACATATTAATAGTTGACCTACAGTACTGCTCAGAAATAACCTAACAGAAAACGCTTTCGGAACGCGTCTCGAACGCGTCCGGAACGCGTTTCTAAATGCGTTCCATTTGCGTTCCATTCGCGTTCCATTCGCGTTCCATTCGCGTTCCAATTGCGTTCCATTTACGTTCCATTTGCGTTCCACTGTTACCGGAACGCATCTGCGGAATGCGCTCCTGTTACACTCGTATCAAAACCGGACATCGTCGGAAATCATCGCGATTTCCAGAGTATTTGTCAGCCTCACTTTTTGTGTTCACACTATAAAGCATGAAACCACTAACGAGTCGCGAATCAAAGTAACCTATGATGTACACATCACATACATGCATGTGCGTGGTCAATACTCCGGGACAAAACAAAACACAATCTAGCTAATTTCCTCTATTCGCCATCAGGTTTCTGATGACCATGTAGAAAATGCTCGCGCTTTTCACAAAACTCTAAAGGGCACCAAAATAAATAAAAACAGTTTTGAAGGAATTTTAATGACTTTCACAGTATTGTCTAAAATTATGGAAATTATTGTCAAAAGTTATTCACTCACGCGTGTGTTGAATAGGCTATTGAATTTCATTTCCGAAAGAGGTAGCCAAAATATCACAGTGTTTGGAATTACTAAACTCGGTTTACACTATCAAAGTTTCTGTGATCACAGAATGAGTTTTAAATGGATAAACTAATACCGGAAAAAGCACAAGGTAAGGAGGTCGTCCAGTTTATTAGCTATCCTGTAGACTAGAAATACAGATAATTTCAGTCTTAACTCATGCAACAATATACAGGGTGTCCCAAAAAAAACTGACACTATAGAAATTATCCTATTGTTATAATTTGAATGCCCTAGCACTAAGTTGATCCCACAGGTGCATGAACTTCTGCTTCTGGAATTTAAAATAAAAAAGCAAACCGTTTATTAGTGTAATCGTTTTGCTTGACTCGGGCGTTAAAATATTTGGACAAAGCGAAAACGTTTTAAAATGCTTAAATGTAAATACAAGTTCATTAAACTCCCAGGCGTGTAATCACGCGCGTTTAAGAGCGGCTTGAGAACAATGAGATAATTTCTATAGTGTCACTTTTTTTTGGGACACCCTGTATAGTACGCAAGCGATGTTTATTGCTGATATGCGTGTATTCGCGTGCCACAGTACGTAAGGCAACATCATCATAAGTTGGTACGATTGTTAATAAATGTGTATTGCAAGCATGCACTTATTATAGAATCGACCCGAGATGTTGGGCAGTCAAAAATGTCACAGTCACTAGTATTTTGACTAATTGTAAATGTTTATACTTTATAATCATGTGTAATGACTTATAGTTATTCGTAAAAAAAATTACGCAAACAGCGACAATTTAAAATAAACTGTAGCAAGAATGCTACATGATACGCTTGCTTCAGAACTTTTGATAGCGATCTATTTGATTGCCCGTCAGCAGTTTGAGCCGGCTGAGTTTTAGTCGGAACTATTTTCATCCCATGTTGTTATGTTGCTGAAATATAGCCTGCATGTGCACAACCATATATATCTTATGTGCACAAAACAGACCTTTCTACCTCGGGTTGAAAGACACGATCGCGATTTGAAGCATTTTCGGCTATTTGATTTGTGTGTTTATGGTTACATATACAGTTGAAACAAACTCGCTAAACAAAGCCATTAAGACAATTTTTAAAAATTATTTGTGATTACATGCTGCCCGGACTGTGTCGCTTGATAGTAATTGTTCATAAACAATTGATTAATGAACCAACCAGAACTACGTCATCATCTAGAACCCTGATTGACTTATGTCTTATAAATTCACCTTCTCATGTTGTAGATGCTGGAGTCTTATCCCTGTCAATAAGCGATCATTCATTGATTTACGCAATTCGTAAGGCTCACTATGTACAAGGGGTAACAAAAACGGTACATATTAGGTCAATGAAGCAATTTAATAGAAAACACTATTTACGAGATGTTGAAAAAAAAAATTGGCACAATGTTTATCGTTCTGCGGAACGTAATGTGATGTGGAAAATTTGGAAAGAAAACTTAATGATGCGCAATTGACAAACATGCACCATTGAGATCCAGGCCGGTTAAAAATCAGAAGTCCCCTTGGATAAAAAAGAATTAAGACAAAAGATACGACATCGTGATATTCATTTATTTATTTAATGAATTTATTGAGCAATCTACATACGCACTATATCAGGTACAAAGATAAAAACTTGACAAACGGAAGACAAAACACATGTCACAAATCACAAATTAGTAGATACACTCAAACGGAAAAGCACAAACGGGACACTAAAAGTCCCATGCGAGGTGCTCCCCGTAATTAGTTTTGATATAGTTAATTAAATACACACACATATATATTACTTGTGGTATTAATTTAAGTCCTATGGCAAGGACAGTCACGAGTTAATGACCACGTACAAGCCATGTCTACGTCATAAACATTACTAATTAATGTATAGTATCTACGTTTAAGATAGTGTTTAAAAGAGTTTGGATTACGGAAAAAGTCAGGTGAGATTTCTTGGCACACTGTGTTCCAAATCTTTACAACACGATTGTAGTATGAAGACTGGAAAGTATTAGTTTTACAGAGTTTACTTTGAGGGATATATCTTGACATATGGCTCAGTCTAGTACGACCATGGCTCACAAACGACACATAGTTATCGATATCGACGTCAATGTAACTAAACAATGATTTGAAGAAATACACCAAGTCTCTGACTTCTCGATCATAGGTTAACGGTAGCAGATTTAATGCTAATAACCGTTCTCTGTACGACAGTTCTCCTCGCTTTGTCATTGTTATCCACCTAGTAGCTCTTCTTTGCACTTTTTCAACACGTCTTGAAATCTGGACGATGTTAACCGGCGATCATAACTGTGTAGCATAACACAGCTGCGACTTGACCAACAATAAATATAAAGTTCGTCTGGTTTTCATGTCCATCAATTTGATACATGTTCTTCTAAGGACGCCTAATATTTTGTTGGCCTTTGCGACGATGGTGTTCGCGTGAATGTCCCAAGAAAGTTTTGATGTGGTGGTAATTCCAAGATCTTTTTCGCTATCTACTCGAGTCAGGTTTTGGCTCCCAAGATTGTTGTCATGAATGATAGGATTTTTCTTTCTGGTGATGGTGAGAACTTTGCACTTAGAGACGTTGAAGCGGAGGTTGTTTTCCATAGTCCAGAGATTAAGATTGGATAGGGAGTGTTGTAAAGACGCACAATTAGGATTACAGGTAATGGTTTTTGTGCAGTTTGGTGTCATCTGCATACAGAGCTGTACCGGTTCGGGCTTCTACGATGTCGAGTAGGTCGTTGGTGTTTAAAAATAAGCGAATTTATCTAATGATCCCCAAATTTGGCAGCAATACAAACAGACTCGAAACCGAATAAACAATGAAATTAAGGAAGTTAAGCGAAATTATTTTACAAATAATCTTGATCGTCATAAAGGTGACATGAAAAAAACATGGAAATTAATTAACGAATTAAGTTCCAAAAATATTGGCAAAACAAATAGAGTGTCAGAATAAATTTTAATAATCAAGAAATAACGGCACCTATGGATATTGCTGAAGCTTTTAATGACTATTTTTCGAGGGTTGGTGACAACCTGGCTGCATCTATACCAACCCCTGACCATGCTCCGAGATTTTATCTTAAAGCAACGGATAAGACATTTTCATTGCAATGTCCTACCATTGAAACTGTTTATAAATTCTTAAGTGAAATTGATGAGAAAAAAGCTGTTGGGTTGGATAATATACCCAACAAATTATTGAAAATGGCTGCACAGGTGGTTGCACCTTCACTGACGGGAATATTTTCTGCATCAATACGTACAGGAATATTCCCAAACGATTGGAAGGCAAGCAGGGTGACAACAATATTCCAAAGTGGTCCTAAGAGTAACCCAAGCAACTACTGACCAATTTCCATTATTCCTGCCATTGCAAAAATTTTTGAGAAAATTATTTCTGACCAATTATATGAATACCTAAACACAAATGAGATTTTAACTTCCTGCCAATCTGGCTTTAAATCGCTACACAGTACGGTAACTGCAATGCTTGAAGCCACAAGTGACTGGTCCATGAATATTAACAATGGTTTAATCAATGGAGAAGTTTTTATTGATTAAAAAAAGCTTCTGACACTATCAATCACCAAATTATGTTACAAAAGCTAAGAAACTATGGTACTGATCAAATGAGTTTAACCTGGTTTGAATCTTATCTTACCAACCGAACTCAAAAGTGCCGTGTTAACGACCAATTGTCAAATTCTGCCCGGTGACTTGTGGTGTTCCCAAGGTAGTAACCTGGGCCCATACTTTTTCTGATCTATATAAATGACCTTCCGAATTGCTTGAATCATGCTATACCTAGAATGTTCGCTGATGACACGAGTATAAGTTATTCAGCAAACACAACAGGTGAGCTCCAAAATGTAATAAACTCTGAATTAAAAAAGCTTAATAGCTGGCTTATTACTAATAGATTAAGTCTAAATATTGTTAAAACGGAGTTTATGGTAATAGGATCTCAGCAAAAATTAAGGTCCATAGATAGCGAAATAAATATTAGAATCAACGAAAATGAAATAACTAGGGTTGAATCGGTGAAATCCTTGGGAGTTTATATTGATAAACATCTTACTTGGCATGATCATATTGATAAACTATGTAAGAAAGTTGCATCTGCTATTGGTGCACTAAAGCGTGTTAGATCGTTTATAACTATAGACGCATCCATACAAATATACCAAGCGCTCATTCAGCCTCATTTCGACTATTGCTGCACGGTATGGGATGGCCTTGGGGAAACACTCAGTACTAAATTACAAAAATTGCAAAACCGAGCAGCGAGAGTCATCATGAGATCAAGTTATGATACCGACGCAAGTGTATTATTAGATAGTCTGCGTTGGGATAACTTGTCATTAAGACGACAAAAACTTAAACTTGGTCTTATGTTTAAAACACTTAAGAGTAATGTTCCCAGTTATTTACAAGAATTCTTTTCCATTCGCGGAACTGGGTATAACCTAAGAAATTCTGAAATGAGGCTGAATTTGCCTAAGCCACGAACAAATTACTTTAAAACGAAGCTTTTGTTATAGTGGTGCACTATTGTGGAATAGCCCTCCTCAAGAAATAAGAAAGCTTCAAACACAGGCTAAATTTAAAAAAGCTGTTAATAAGTATTTCGACGAATAAACGAGCCCCCACAAGGCAATCTTGTAAACCAGTATTAGTATTAGTTTATTGTCTTTCTTGTAACTACTGTAGATTTTACCGTGTACAAATAAATTGTATAATAATAATAATAATAATAATAATAATAATAATAATAATAATAATAATAATAATAATAATAATAATAATAATAATAATAATAATAATAATAATAATAATAATAATAATAATAATAATAATAATAATAATAATCTGGGGACGAGATTGTTTCCCATGCGTCTCATCATGTACTATCTGCATGCAAAATTTCATTTGATTTGAGCCAATAATAACTTAGCTATGCTTTAGTTACTATTCAATAAACATACTTACCCAACTAATGACGTCATACGTTCTGCTGAATCAGCAATTTATATTTTGCACATTTTTGCGTATAACTTCGGAACTAGATGAGATAGAATAAATGATCAAGAGGCAACAATCAGGCTTTGCACGAACCTAAAACATAGTTAAACTGTTTGTATCATAAAAAGTGGGCTCCTTTGTGCACATGCGCAGATCGGACTGTAGGGCACCTTTAAGAATACAGGCCTATTCCGTAACGGAGCCCTACACGGATCAACCTCCCAAAGAAAGATCCTGGGTACGAGGTTGTGCACAGATTTGACGATAATACATTGGGTGCGAGTAAGTTTAAAAGTACGGAATATGTACGCACAAGCAAGTTGGTACAACTAACATCAAAGATAGGTCTGTGCCGCGAATTCTTTAGTGCGACAATGCGCCTAAATTTATAGGCGGATTATAACTTTCCTTTCTTAAATTTCACTTTTTGTGTTTCTTTTTTGTCACTCAGGTGAATACAATGATGTTTGTGGTGTTACTATGGGTGTGCATCCACACCGGGCAAGCTGAAACGTTTGCCTGACCATACAACGAAACTCCAGCAAATAAATTTTATTCTTTACTGTTATCTTCTTGTGAAAGTCATTTGTTGGATTTTATCTTTAGATTGTGCTTTCCGCTTGCACGTGAATAAATTGTTGTTTTTTTTCTATTGATATATACACAATGTCAATGTGTCGAGAAACTATTACGGATTAGTTTAACTTGGATGAGGAAATATTGGGGATGGAATAGAATAGAGAATAGAATAGAATTTTATTTGCACTCGAAAAAAAAAATGACAAGATTATTACAATAAAGTTTTACATGAAAGAGAACGGTGCTGGGGAATTGGAGTAACTAAAGTTTTCGAGCCAATTCCCCATAAGAACTATATACAACAATGAATTAAATATGGCAAATAATAATACAAAAGAAAAATAAATTTAGAAATATATATAGAAATATAATAAATACATATATACACACATACTGTGCATTAACAATTTGTATCACACACAATAGGTTTGATTTGATTATAGTATATAGAGTAAGACAGTATATAGTAAACATTTGATATTAGGAATAGGTATCAAGGCAATTCTTTTTAATTCTTTTTATTAGAGATTTCCTAGGTAGTAATTTGTCTTGATTATCAAGAGAACTCCAGATTTTTATTCCAGAACATTTTAATGAGAATTTTCCTGAGTTACTAGAAACAGATGGCAAATGAAAGTTATGGGTTGAATATCGAGTATAATGTTGATGTATTTCTGAAGAGTGTGTAAAATAATTAGAAAATGCTACTGGTAACCTATTATTAAAGTAATCGTACATAAAAGTACATTTTTGTGTGTAAACAATGTCTTTTACTTGAAGAATACCTAGTAATTTGTAGATAGGTGGAGCATGGGATCGAGGTTCAGAAAAAGTCATGATCCTGACAGCTTTGTTGTTTAAAATGTTTAACTGATTAAGACGAGATTGGTACTTATTTCCCCAAATAATTGCCTCATTATAAAGGTAAGGATATATTAGGGAGTAATAAACATTTTTTAGTGTGTCAAGATCAACATAGTGACGTAATTTTGAAATCATGCCAATATTCTTGGAAAGTTTCTTACATATAACGTTTATATGAAATTTCCAACTCAAGTTTCTGTCAAGAAGGACACCCAGATATTTAAAAAATTCTGACTGCTCTAGTGAACAGCCATCTAACTTGATATTTGGAATATAGTGAAATTGTTTTCTATCGGATGAAAATATCATAAATTTCGATTTTTTTATATTTAGCGATAATTTATTTGCTTTAATCCAATTGGTAAGTTTTTCTAATTCAACATTAACCATTGTGGTTAAAGTTAGTATATTACTATTTTCCAAAAAAGCATTAGTGTCGTCTGCGAATAACCGCAATTTTAAAACATTGCTACAATTCGAGATGTCATTAACATAAATAAGAAGTAATAGTGGGCCTAAATTTGAACCCTGTGGAACACCACAGTTTGTTTTAATAGTGTTTGAGAGTGTCCCATTAAGGTCTACAAATTGTGAGCGATCCGTTAGATAGGTTCTAAACCAATGTAACGCAACGCCACGAATACCATAGTGCTCCAACTTGGAAAGGAGAATCGTGTGGTTGATAGTATCAAATGCCTTTGAAAAATCAATAAATATTCCACAAGTATAAAGCCCCTTATCCATTGTTGGAAATTCTCGTTTGAAGAAAGTTTTCACAACAAATCACTAGTTTTAAAGGTTTAATCACTCGAAATACAAAGTTAGTTCTCTCTCAGAATCACAGTTTCAATATAATCCATTGCATGCAACCCCCCGCTGCGTTACGTCATAGCATGCATAATTTAACATAATTAATATGAATAGAGTATCTTATCTTTCGGACGCACTCCCCCATGTATATTCTTGAAATGATATACATGTTACTTAACGTTCTATAACCTATAAGAGTCCTTAGAAGTTCATTAAAGGTTCATAACAAAGTTCCATATTGTTCACCTAATCTTCCTCACTCGCAATTTGTCGAATTCGCTCCCTTGCTTCAGTAGCAGCTGCTCTCGTGGTTCTCGGGCGATATTCTGGGGCGTTTGGGTTAAGGGGATGACACGGTTCACGATCACAGGAAAATTCGAGGGGAAATAACTGTTGAACAGCACGTTCTAATGTACCTTTTCCGGTCTTCAACACAGCTCCCCGTGCAACATTGTCTTTTCCATGTATCATTCGGGTTACAACAGCTATTCTCCAACGGTTCCGTGGTTGATCCTCATCTCGCACAACAACTACGTCACCAACCTTTGGATACGACTGGTCATTCTGTCGTCCCAAATTCCGATGTTGTTCACGGAGGCTTCTCACATATTCCCGACTCCATCACTTCCACATCGACAGTTTGCACCTCTTCAGAACCTTTGCCCGTTTCTTCAGGTCCTTGCATTCAATTTGATACGTCTCCATCTCTGGCAGGTGGCAAGGATTAACTTGAAGCAACGAATTCGGTGTGAGGACTGGTTGTTGGACGTCATCTTCCATGTATGTGAGTGGACGATTGTTCAACGCTACCTCTATGTCCAAAACTACTTCTTCTAGCTCCGACCATTTGAGCGCACCATTCCCAATTGACTTGTAGAATGCTCTCTTAAACAAACCGATTAGCCGCTCAAACTGCCCCCCCCCCCACCACCAGGGAGCGCGGCTCAGATTGAATTGCCATTTGATCTCCAGCTTCGCGAGATAGTTATTAAACTGCTTATCCTTTCTCGCCTTCTGTAACCACTTTGCCGCTGCCTTGAATGTCGTTCCATTGTCTGAATAAACTAGTTCCGGTCTCCCTCTTCTCGCAATAAATTTCTTAAAACACATGATGAAATCCTCCGTCTCTAATGATCTTACCAACTCCAGATGCACGGCTCTGGTTAAGCTACATGCAAATAGTGCTAGATAAGCTTTCTTCTCTTTCTTGCCCTTGACCTGGTACTTAATTGGTCCTGCAAAATCTACGCCTAACACTTGAAAAGGTGCAGTTCCTTGTGTTCTCGTACTTGGGAGTTTTCCCGGTGGTGGTGTTTGGAACGCTTTCGCCTGGAATCGTTTGCAACCATGGCACTTCGATCTTATCTTCTTGACCAGCTGGCGCAATCGCGGAACCCAATGATGTTCTCGTACTTTTGCCATTGTCATTCCAACGCCGCCGTGAAGGGTTGAAATGTGTGCGTGGTGGACTAAAGACGTGGTGAATGGATGATGGTCAGGTAGGTAAATTGAATATTCCCCGACTATTCGACCGCGACACTCTAAGATCCCTCGGTTATTGTGTTGAAGGTTTAAGTGTAGTTGATCAACTTCAAATCGTACGTCTTGTTGTGCTTGGAGCTGAGCACGCTTTATCCACCACAATTTCACTCGTTCAATTTCTTCCGTATCGATCGGACCGCTCTTTCTCTCCTTGGGCTTCGTTCTGCAGTTATCAAGGAAGCGCTGTATCCAGGCTCCAATACGTAGGACTTTAACCAAGCTGAATTTGTCGAGCAACTGGTTGAACTCATCTTTCTCAACCGATGCTACTGCTAAGATTTCTTGTTTCACTTTGGCTTCGGCTCTTGTTTCAGCGGTTGCCTCTAACGTTACGTCTGTAGGCCATTCAGAACGATTTCTCAGCCATGTAGGGCCTTCTCTCCACAGTTGATTAGTTGCC